>BHFT01026584.1:0-23097 GCA_004320025.1 Laticauda laticaudata
CAAGGGTCCGTGTTTATCGCGAGATGTGTGGGTCTTCGATGTCGTTGGTGGTCCCTTTGCGATTCATTTGGTCGCATTCTTGGCACTGATTTCTTCATTGCTCAGCTGTGTGGCCTTTCAGCAATGGCTTCCGGGTAACTGTAAATGTCTGCCTGAGCCATTAGCCTTGCTCTGGAGTACGGAGGTCTCTGTAGACGAGGACCACTGCAGGTCCCTCAGAGCCTTGGTCATGGTCTGAAAAGCCACCATGCACCTCCGATGGATTCTCAATGCTGCCACAAAATCCCAATGTTGTTTTCTCCATTCCTTTTTGATCCTCGATTGGTATGAATTTGTTTGCCAGATCAGGTTTGCGGATGCGGCTGTGGGAATAAGTGGTTCCAAAAGTAGCGATCTAAATCTGGCCAGCCATCTCCTTCACGTCTTTCTGGCTCTTCTTTTCACTTTGACATTCTTGAATATGGCTGGCCCACAATGGGTCTAGGAAACAAGCTCTCTTTCGTGGTCATTTTGCATCCCTTTAGATTGGTTACTCTTGAGGAACATGCAGGAATCTGTATCACAATGTAAGATTCCCAGTCCTCAGCTTGCTCTGCGAGTATCAAATTGGTGTGGGTGGCGGAGATTGCTGCCAGCCATTCTGTTGGTTGTTCAGCTATCGGTCTGCCACGGTGACCCAACTGGTCTCTTTCGTCTCAGGATTCCCACCTTCATCGCCAGTGTAGAGAGCACGGAAAAAGCAGTCCGATGGAGTATGGAGACCAGCATAAACTTCAGCTCTTTTTTCAAGGGTGAATAGACTCTGTGTTGGTTCAGTTCCTGCGAGCCACGGCAGCTCTTCTTATAGAGCTTGCCGGCGGCTCTCACCCAATGACAGCTTTCTGAATCTCCCGTGATCAGCTCGTCCAATCACGAGAGATTCCTTACTGACCAATCATCGTCGTGTGTTTCGGCCAATCAGGTTAGGGTATTACAAGAATGTTAATATGGAACAGTGGGGTTTTTTTCCCCAAACAGGGAAACACAGGGTAATGAAGCCAGAATAGTCACGGCAGATAATTTTGAATATATTTACACAACCTAAGAACCTACAAATGTTATGGGCTGGAACTCCAGACCGCAAATCATGACGTAAGTATTTTAAAAACTTTAAAAAGTGCTGCTACCTTCATACTCAAAAGCATGGATAATCTCCACAAAGCATGACCAAATTTCATGAGATTTGCTTGCCAGGTATTCATCTAGAACAGTGTTTCACCACCCACTGATGATGATGTGGGAAGCCACCCCTCCTACTAGAAGAATGACATATTTTGAGAAATATTAAAAAAAGGTAGATTATATTTTCCAAAGGAAGAAATGGAGAAACATGTTTTCTTAGAGGCAGAAAGCACCCTCCACTTTTTCTTAATACCCCACAGCAGGTATCAGCACTTAAGAGATAAAAAGCTTATTGAAAGAAGACAAGTATCTAGATAGCTCTATTCATGAGCAAATACCCTCACCCAAGAACCAAAACAGGACAAAAGACATTAAGCCATGATAGGAATTACTCAACACTCTTTTCAGAACACAAGTCCTTTCATTGCATCACTTTCAGAGCAGCTCAAACTTCAACCAAACTTAGCTCAAACACCTAGGATTTGTATTTCCTCTTTGCCTATAGAGCCATCTATGACCCCTGCATAACCCCTACATGATCCCATAGTGATACCCAGTCTAGTAATGAAACATCTGAATAAAACACTCAACCAAGAGATCACAAAGAACCCAATCTCTATCATTTCAGATTCTCATTTTTTTTAATGCCAGCAGCAGTTATACAGATACATTGTTTAGCATCAATTTTCCTTTTTTCTTTGCTCCAAGCAGCATATGTGACAATCAATATAGCAAATAAAGCTTTCAAAAATCAGACATTTTGTTATATTGTTGTCTCCAAATGAAGCTTTCAGCAGTGTTTGGCAGTTTGGATATTACAAGCCTGTTCTTATTCCTTGAATCAATCAAGTGGAAATTATCTCTTCTGCTTTGTATATGTGTATGAATGTGAAGGAAGAGGAGAAGAGGAGGGTGTAGAACGAAAAACTCCTAAAAGATCTTTGATCAACTTCCACAGTTTGGGCTTCATTTCCACAAAGAACTGATTCATATTCCATCCTGTACTGAGCCATAACTAGTGTTTTTAACAACACTAACTAGTGTTAACTAGTGGTTTTAACAACACTTCTGATGAGTCAACTACATCTCCCAATTAAGGAATGCTTATTTCTAATTAGCCATGTATGTTATTAAGTCATATTTAATTATACAATTCTGATAAAGGAGTATGTTATTCTCAGAATCTTAACCAGAAAATTAACATGATTTTTTCATATTTCATTTGAAAAATCTGACAAGCTTAATGTAAGTATGTTCTACTTTAATTCATAATTTATAGTCAATCATTTTTAATAATATATTTTATCAATATCAATATTTCATTTTGTGTCTGTACTATATAGCCTTTCCCACAGGCTTTGTATTTAATGAACAATTATAAATGATTCCTATTATATTTAAGATTTATTGGAGCCCCCCCTACCCCAAAGGGCTTTGGGTAGTTTACTACGTATCAACAATATATTTAAAATAATGAAATAACTTTAAATTATTATAAACAAAATAGCAAAGAAAAATAGAAGAAACATATAATCCTTTAAAGTTTAAGAAGATTCAGGAAATTTATTCTTAGAAAGATTAAATTTTAATTACAATAATGATTAGTTCTTAATTATATATGCCAATGATTGGCATTAGTTAATAATTATATCATAAAAGATTCAATTATTTTATTATCATCACCCAAAAACATTGTAGCAACCCACATTATCCCCACTTGATTTCAGAATTAGCAGTTCCTAACGTTGCATACTAAGTGGAGGTCTGAACTTTTTGGCTTAATTCCCAATCACCCTAGCTTCTTCAGCTTGCATGACAGATAATTCCTTCCTGAGAACTCAAATGATTAACTGCAAAGAGGGGTAAAATTCAAACAAGGATCACATAGGTTTAAATAAATGATCATTAGTTACCCCTTCTGTGCTGTATGGCTCATTGTTACAATTTCATTGTTACAGCAAATACAGAATCTAAGTTTCCTAACCAAAACGAAGTTGACATAAGACTTTATTAAAACTTTGTGCAAAAAATAAACAACTTTCAGGTGCAAAAAATGATTTATTTTGTCTCCCAGAAATCTGCACGTATCTTTTGATCTATTCAGCCAATATCTGTAGATTACAAAACCCTTCAAAACTTGTTCATTTCCTAAGGTTCTACTTTGACCATCTTGTTTTTCTAGTCAGAAAATTGAATTGGAAAATATCAGGAATGAAATGCACAATACCTCAATCACTAATAAAGCTTCTTCAAATCTTTTGTTTATGTGCAAAAGTTGCTTTAAATTATTCTTACTTTCATTGGGTACCAAAACAGATACTTTGATCAAACAATATAAAAAACTAAGATTTTCTTGTTTCACATCTCCTGAGTTTACACAACTCGCAACACATTTCAAAACGAACCTTGGATTTTGCTTTTCCTGTGAATGAAGGGCAGATATTTTCAAGCTACTATCAATTAGGATAAAATACACATTCTTGCCATTTTTAACTTAGGGCAAGTTAAATTATTGCTTATATTAATACATTTATGTAGTGCCCTAGAACAGCACCTTGTTAAGTAGGCCATTTGGCAAACAGCAACAGCCAAACTTACTAGGTCCACTGCAGTATATCTGATTTGTAATTGTATCTTTTATATCCCAAGACAGCTTTGTTTTCTTCTTTCGTGTTTTCAGGCTCATATTTCCAATCCTGGATCAAACTGTTCTAGTAATGATATCCCGATGTGGATATTTGCCCTCTGCTTCCTTGGCCTTAAAATAACTATTTATAGAATATAGATCTGAAAAGAATTTTCCATCCTTTCTCATTTTTTATTTTCCAAGTGAAAAAAGAGGAGGCAGAACTGCCAAATGTCCTGTAGTCACATTGACTTTTTTCTATCTTTTTTGTAACATCATCTGAGACTTTTATAAATATCCTTTCTCAAAACAGATTATTAAAAAAAAACCAATCTTCCAGATATAGTAGAAAAGAAAAGACCATTTACGTCTAATGTTATAGTGGAATAAGTATTCCAAGGGTACACTTTTGTTTCCAGTATTGTCTTTACTTTTCTTCCATCATATGGAAACTTATCCTACTTTCACCTTGATTAAAAGTGAACCTTTGGAACTTTAGATTTTATTTCTCTTTCCTTCTAGAGAAGACTATGAATTTGCATGGATTTGATTCTATAGAATTTGTATTAACTTGAATGAACATATCTTCCACCTTAGCTCAGTTAAATCCAAACTAACATCTGTTTTGTTATTTTTTTTCAAATTCTTATTTAAAAAACTATTGGGGGCAATTTTGTAACACTCTTTGCTTTTATTTTATACAGCATTACATCTTACAGCAATAGTAAATTTAAAATTCAGTGTACATATATAAAGACAAATGGTGCATAGTGAGCATGAGTTTATTGCATAGCTGCATTTTTTTCAGTATTGATTCATGCCACTGAAATTAAGTTGCTTATTATTATTAGCAATAGTAGCATTGATAGTTATATGCCAAATAATTGCAGTACGGTTCATGGAACAATTTTCATAATATCTCATAATTTAGGTTATACTTGACACACTTGCAAACTACATCAGATCTTAAACATCCTATTGTTTCGGTGCAAAATAAACAGGATCATTTGTAAAGTTGCAGCATACAAGATGTATTCAAACCTATACACAATAATCTAATGGTCAACTAATGGTCAGCAATAAACTGGCACAAGATTAAGGTCAATGGAACTAAAGGAGGGTGGGACTGCGATCTTTTGTGGCAATTTAAAGACTGTAAATTGTAAATTAATTTGTAATTATAATATAATTATAAATCACATATAATTTAAGAAGAATGAAAGTAATTATCCCTGGAGAATAAAAAAATTAACAAATAACAAATCACTACAAAAAAGGAAATGGCATTCCTCAAACTTACGAGCTATTACAAACAAGATATTTGTATGTATTTGAATGACACTTTGCTGATAAGCTATTCTCTTCGCATTTCATTATAATTCTATGATGTCTTGAAATTAATGTCTATTTTTATCTAATTAAAAACAGAATGCTGGCTAGGCCATTATTATTTTTCTATTTTCATAAGATATAAGTCTGTATGGATTCCCAGTGTCAGATAACAGATGACTGATAACAGATAATCAGAGTTGGAAGGGACCTTGTAGGTCATCTAGTCTAACCCACCACTGCCCAAGCGGGAGACCCTACGCCATTTCTGACAAATGACAGCCCAATCTCTCCTTGAAAGTCTCAAGTGATGGTGCTCCCACAACTTCTGAGGGCAACTTCTGTTCCATTGGTTGATTGTTCTCATGGTCAGAAAGTTTCTCCTTATTTCCAGGTTAAATCTCTCCTTGTTCNGACCCCTCCCTCCCTCTGGCAGCCCCTCAAATATTGGAAAAGTGCTATCATGCCTCCCCCTCCTTCTCTTTTCTAGACTAGCCAAGTCCAGTTCCTGCAACCGTTCATTGTATGTTTTAGCCTCTGGTCCCCGAATCATCCTGGTTGCTCTTCTCTATACTTTTTCTAGAGTCTCAACATCTTTTTTATAATGTGGTGACCAAAACTGGATGCAGTACTCTAGGTGTGGTCTAACTAAGGCTTTATAGAGTGGTATTAGTACTTCCCTTGATCTTGACTGTATCCCTCTGTTAATGCAACTTAGGATTTTTATTTAAGTGTTTACAACATCATATACTGTTTGTTATATTTTTTGGCACATGCTGTCATGCCAAAGCAAAAGGTTTTGAATATACCAGATTGGACAACTTTTAGGTATCTAAGGTAAATACTTAAAAATAGAAAAATGATTTAAGGGCTACAAAGAGGAAGAGGATGACCTATATTTCATGAATGAGTAGGGTTGAGTTTTGGAGGGTTTTAAATTGTGATATTCCTATGTTAGGACTTACAATAGAGTTTTTGGTAGAAAGCTATGCTGTAACCTTTCAGCAACCATGATCAGAGGGATTGCTGAAGGCTGAAGTCTACAAAAAAGAGAATTTGGAGCTGGTGCATTTTATAATGGATTCTTGTTAATATAACCAGTTAAGGAGACCTGGCTTTTCAAATTATGTTGTTGAAGAACATACCAGCTTCACCTGAGCACGCAGATGTCTAAGAATGGAACTCTCTGGACTCTCATTCTGGGAGATACAGTCACTGCATTTTAAAAAAAGGACATAAACTGGGCAATGCAGAAGCAATTGTAATTTAAAATCAGGACTGACAGTACTCTGAATCCTCAACTGCAACTCCATTTTAGAATAATTTCAAGACAGTAAGAAATTTTCAGAGCAGATTACAAGATTTCAGCCTGAGCTGCCACCAAATTAATAATTCCATTTGAAGTTACTGTAATAAAATGTATTCCAACGGTTTGCTGAGCATACAAGTGGCAACTTCAGTACCAATTGAAGTACAGCAGAGAAGTATTTCAGAAGAAATAGAAATTTAAATTTATGCAGTACTTGTCCCAATGTTTTCTATTCAGAATATCCTCACCAGCATAACATCAAGGGCTATTGTATTTGATCTAACAATTTGGTAAATTCAGAATTTATGATCACAAGCAAAGCAGTATACAGAACAACATGGTTAATGAAACAGATTTAACAGCCTCTTTCTCCTTTCCATTGCAGGTTATGCTGGGCAATAGTGCAGGAGAATTTAAATGTGGAGGTGTTCTCATTCATCCTGCTTGGGTATTGACAGCTGCACATTGTGTATTTAAAGAACCAAGAATCAAACTAACCTTTGGTAAGGAAAATCCTGTATTCTTTTTTAATATGACTCGTGTCAATAAGTCTTATTAAATTATTAAATTTATTTATTGTTATTAAATTTATACAATGTCCATTTCACTAATAAAGTGACTCTGGATGGCTTTCAGAATATAAAAAATAAATATAAAAATGAAAATAAAAAGAATTGTATAAAAATTAGAAGCAAGGAACTAGTGGCACAGAAGTGTCTGTTTACAAGAGTTGGAAACAAGCTTATGGGATAATTTTTTTTCTAAGAGCAGGACCAAAGGATTTACATGTAGTTCTCAACTTACAACCTTTCATTTATTGACCATTCAAAGTTACAACATTGAAAAAAACAACACTTATGACCAGTTAACACACTTATGATTATTATTGCAGTGACCCAATAATCATGTGATCAAAATTCATGTGTTTGGCAAGTCATGTATTTATGCCTGTTGCCCTATCCTGGGATCATGTGATCATCATTTGTAACCTTCCCAGCCAGTTTCTGACAAGCAAAGTCAATGGAGAAAAGCCTGATTCACTGAATGACTGCATGTAAAATGTAAAATGAAACACAACTCACTTTACTTCCTCACTTAGCAATGGAAATTTTGGGCTCAACTGTTAATTATAATAGTTTCTGAAATTTAAATTAAAAAATATAATGAAACATTGATATACATTGGAGCAATAATTTTAGAAAACTCTTAATTTTACCTATAAGTTGAAGAGATCTAAACTGATCATTGTTGATCATGAATTTAGGTTTATAATGGCTAGCTTGATGGAACATGTGAAAATAGATATAGATAGATTAACAGAGCTAGAAGGGACTTTGTAGATCATCTAGTCCAGCCCATCCATTCCTACACCATCCTCAACAAATAGCAGTCCAATCTCCTCTTGAAAGCCTCCAGTGATGAAGCTCCCACACTTACGAAGGCAAGCTGTTCCATTGGTTGATTGTTCTCACTGTCAGAAAATTTCTCCTTATTTCTAGGTTGAATCTCTCCTTGATCTGTTTCCATGCATTATTCCTTATCTGGCCTTCAGGTGCCTTGGAAAATAGCTTGACCCCTCTGTGGCAACCTCTCAAATATCAGAACACTGCTATCATGTCTCCTCTGGTCCTTCTCTTCACTAGACTAGCCATGCCCAGTATATAAAGAAAAGTAATTAAACCAAAAGCATAACTACCATGCCTACTTCACTATTCCATTCACAATTTGTTGACACATTCTACAGAAACAAAAGTATTTCCATAGATAGTTGTATACATACCACAAAAGATATCTGGGTTCTGGAAGGATCTGCTGTGTTAGCTGTGTGGCAAGTTCATTCTTTCATTAAAAAGAAAACTACAATTTTATTAGATTTATAGAGTTTTACAGTTTTGTGAGTTATTTTTACTATGACTGTAGTTATATAATGCTGCATGTTGAATTTATTTCATCCACGTATCTAATCATTGTTAGTTTTTATTTGTTAATTTTGATTGTGATTGGATTGTATCATAATGGGGACCTGTAACAAATATGAGTTTTGTTTTTCTATGTGTTACTCAGTAATTCTTGAAAAGCCCAGAAAAGGCAAGAGAAATAATAAAAAAGTTGGACTATTTCCAATTTGAGGAAAGGAATATATGAGAGTTTTAGGACTTACACAGCAAATAAGATGGGCATATATACTGACATAAAATTTTCAGATAGTACTTGACTTACAACCACAGTGGTTGCAAAATTCCCACTGATAGGTAAGACAGTAGTCAAGTGAATGTTGCCCCATTTTATGAACTTTCTTGCCACAGTTGTTAAGTGAATCACTACAGTTGTTAAGTGAGTGACATGGTTGTTCAGTGAATCTGGCTTCCCCATTGACTTTGCTTGTCAGAAGATTGGGGAAAGTGATCACATGACCCTCGAACATTGCAACCGTCATAAATATGAGTCAGTTGTCAAGCATCTGAATTTTGATCACATGACCATGCGGATACTGCAATAGTTGAAAGAATGAAGAATGGGGTGGTTGTAACTTTGAACGGTCACTAAAATGAACTGTTGTAAGTAGAGAACTACCTGTACACACAATGTAATAAAATGGACTGGGAGATTTTCTCCTTTTCTCCCAGTATTACCACCTAAGATTATTTAATGAAGCTCAGTGGTGAAAGATAAAAGACTGATAAAAGAGGACATGTTGACACAGCCTCTATTAAAACTGTAAAATTCCTACCACAAATGTCCATATTAATTTTGATGACATAAAAGGGGGGAGTTTAACAAATTTACTGATGTATTGTAATCAGCTATTATGGAGTCAGTCTCTCACTCGTGCTAGCTATTGAAGAACACAAATAAGAGACTTGGGACTACCCAGGGGCATTGTTTGGTCACAATAGGAAGAAAATGCTGGGTTAGATTAGAGAAATCTATTATCTGTTCCATGCAGGCTTTTCTTTCATGTATTTTATATCTTGACTAGAAGCCTGTAGGCTGTAGCTGGTGTTTTGATTTGAAAAAGTGAAATGTGTGTAAAATGTTTTCTTGCATCTCCAATCCTCTTCAACCAGTGAGCTATACAGAATGAATGGTCTTCTCTCTGCCCACTTCAGTTTTAATTTTCTCCATTCAATTATATTATGGACATATTTTCTCCTTCCTTCCTTTTTTTCTTGGGTTTTGATTCTTGGGTTAGCAAGAACAATATACGGTAGTAAGCAATTTTCCTACTGCATGCAAATCTGTATTATAATTGAATTGCTATTCTACTATAGTTTGGAGTTTGCTTATTCTAACATTCAGGGAGAAAGTACAACCTTTATTAAATGTCTTTTTAACTGTTTGGAGAAAGATAGACTTGACTTAGTTTCAAGGAAGTAATAGTTCCTAATTTTTATGTTGGTCTTTCAGGTAAATATCACCGACGGCGAATAGATGAAAGTGAGATAACTATCACTGCTGACAAGATATTCTATCATGAAAATTACTCTTCAGTCACCTATGATAATGACATTGCAATACTCCATCTATCCCACCCAGTTGTTGTCAATAAGTATATTATACCGATTTGCTTGCCTACCCAAAACCTGGCAAATCAACAGTTGATGACTGAAGGGATTCAAACAATAGTGACAGGCTGGGGAAGCCAGAGTGCAAATCATAAGAAGAATTTCTCCTCGGTTCTCCATTTTATTGAAATCCCTGTAGCATCACGGAATGACTGTATCCATTCTATGTGGAATTCTCTAACAGATAACATGTTCTGTGCAGGGATACAAGGAGATATACGGGATTCTTGTCATGGAGACAGTGGTGGTCCTATGGTTGTAAAATTCAAGAACACCTGGTTCCTAGTTGGAATAGTGAGTTGGGGAGAAGGCTGTGGGGATCCTAATAATTTTGGAATCTACACTAAGATCAGTTCATATCTTGACTGGATCAGCCAGAAAATGAAATCATAAAATTATTATGCTAATGATCAATAAAAACAGAACATACTAGTGATTCTGTACTTTGTGTTACTTTTCTTCAATGGCCTCACTATTTTATATACCAAGAATCTGGGATACATCTGGGATCTATCATCGATCCTTTGTAAAAAAAAATGTTGAGAAATTCACTTTAAATGCAGCAAAAGTTTTCTATGACAAGCCTGGTTTTACAACAATCTTGGTTTTAAGAAGACAACTGGGGGAATTTCCCAACAGTTTGACAGACAGTTCAGCTCAGAACAGGTATCAGAATGCAAACTGGAACTGTATTCTATTGTCCATGAGTAGCTTCTTTCTGGATGCCATTTGCAGTTGGTGCTTTAGTTTGCCGAGTCCTTTTTGAAGATGATGACTGAAGTATCAGTGAAGAAAGATGAAAAACCAACTCAACCATGAATGAGTCTACAGTGTGGTGATAAAAGAGGTGAAATAGACATATTTCTCCTCATTTATTATAGACTTTAACACCATCAATCATATTATCTTACTGGATCTCTTGTGATGGTTAAGGATTGGGGAAGAGTTTTGCAGTGCTTCTGCACCATTCTTTATGAATAGTTTCAATCTATTGTAGAAAAGGTTGGCCCAGTGACCCCTCACTTATGAGGAACTACAGGAATCAGTCCTCACCATCTTAATTGTTAACATTTATTTCATTTATTTTATTTATCAATTGCTTGCAAGATAATAGGAATAAGTATAAACATGAGTAAGAATATAGGAAATAGGTACATATAAATGGGGTCAATAGGACAGGAATGGTAGGCATGAGTGTGCGCTTATGTACGCCCCTTTACAGTATGTGGAACTACTGGAGAAGGTCATAGAACAATTTAGAGTAGAATATCATTAGTATGCTGATGATATCAAAGCATAAATCATTATCTTGTGTTGTGTGGAGGGGCTGCTATTACTATAGTGCCTGGAGTGTCTTATTGCCTGGAACCTGTGAAGGTCTGGTTGGAAGAGAACAAGCTCAAATTAAATGCAAGCTAGTGGGAGTTCTCTTTTTGGTGTGTGTTATCCTTAACAGTCACTACTATAGAGAGTTTGTGGGGTGAAACCCATGCCTATTTGACATAACTCCTACAGTGTTCCTTGAGAACAGTTACTCTTATTTGTTTTCTATATTAATATGGAGTATACATATATATTTTCCATATGCTTTCCTGTTTCCTTTCCTGAACAATAAATTGCCTTCCATGATATAAAATCACATCAAAATCTGTTTCTTAGAAGGAAGGCAAAAGGCCTTGTGTTAAAACTCCATATTTTAATCTAATCACCTTAATGGTGCATGGGACACTACTGCTATCACAATATTGTAGCTCTTTGTGTGGCAGGTTGTCCTGCTCAGAGCCTTGTTAGGATTCAGATCTATCTTCTGTCAAACTCATGCATCACTTTGAATAGGCTCCTGTGTCAAAGTGATTTTCCATCTTGTTTGGTTCTCTTCATGTCAATGACTAACTAAACTTATAATATTTGAATATTTGGGAAGATCATATTTAACTTATATGTTTTAGGAGTAAAAATTCTTGGTCCATCTGATTTTAAATATTTTAGATTTGACTCCATGTTTGTGACATGGGATGTTTCCCGTCTCCCAAATCTCTAAGATGTTCCAGGCTAGAACTTGTTGAGAAAGATTTTTAATTCAAGGTATTTGCATGTGCTAAAAGCAAAATATTATTAAAATAAATGAATAACTACAACTCAAGTACGGACATCCTGAAAACATTCGATTTGAAAGCAGAGGAATAGAAGATTTTGTGGGCAAGTGTCTTTCAAAAAGTCTTTTGTGGAATGACGAATTAAAGATAGGAAAGGATTCTCCCTCTCCTGCGCCAAGTTCCATAAAAATATGAGTATTATTAAAAAAAAAGAGGCCACAAGTAAAGAAAAGGCTTTTAGGATCTGTTTAATTTTAAAATGTTTGGGCTACAGTGGTGGTTGGGGTTTTTTTGCCATAGTGTCCTGAGACCAGAACTTTTATGTCAATATTTGCAGTAGTTTAATCATCAACATAAAATTTCCAATAGCTTTCTTTCCTAGCTTTTGTAACTGTTCTAAATAGTACTTTTTCCTTCCTAATAAGGTAAGAGAACACAACATTTCTAATTTGTTGCAAACAAACAGAGATTGTTTCCTTTAAAACTGCTTGTTCCCCCTCCCTTTTATTTCCTTCCTCTTAACATGTACCTGGTTTCCTGAGTGACAAAAGTTTCTGTTATTGGATGCCAATTGTTATTTGATGAAATAAACATAATCAACAGCTGTCAGAACAAAATGAAATACAATCTGTTCCTGTAGGGTGCCTCTTGCAACTTCAGTTTTAATAGGAGATTAAAAGGAAATGGGCCTTAGCTGTTTGCACTACTATTTTTCAGATGTTTTCTCACTTGGACATATTGTATATATAGCCATTGCTAGTGCATCAGATCAGTGATAAAAACAGATGCTTCTATCTTCCTCAACATGTTAATTCTTTCTTAAAAAGCAAAATACCTGAGTTATTATTCCAGTACATTTAATTTCTGATTTTAGGAGATATCCAAATGGTCACAAAATAAATTTGACTTCTATTCCTTTTATTTCTAGATCTGTTGCCTTCTTTGTTTTTCATATGCACATAATTCTTATTGTCCAGTTCTCTCTTTCTTGTCTCAGTACTCTAGGAATATTTTGTTTAGTCTTGTTTCCTATGTGTAGGTGACTGTCTCCAAATCAACATATTCTACTATTCACTTTGGATGTACAATGGCTAGAATTTCCTTTGGGCCAACCTTGATTTTCTTAATCTGTTGCTTCATCATCTTTTCACATTCATTATCAGGTACCTATATTCATTACCAACAGTCACAATATGGATCTTATATTAACAACCATAGTTAATTTTAAACCCATGTGTTTCTGAAAGTTACTTTAAGAACAAATTATTTATTTTAATTTTATAAGTGTTGTTCTGAGATGGATTTTGGAGATGAAGCTCAATCACATGATTTTAAATATATTCAATGATAGTTGTCTCCCTCCCCCCACATTTAAGCTCAGGAGAAATGACCAAATATATCCACTGGTTTAGCCCTGCAGTATTCTGTATATTCAGTATGTTTGGTGTGAATATAAATATATATACACCCCGAACTAAAGAAACTGGAATTCTTAGTAATATACTACTCTTTATCTACAGTATTTGTGAAAAAAGAGAAGGCAAACCAGGTTCTGAGGATTCAGAAGCGTGCTAACACTTTTTTGGAAGAGATTCTCCCAGGAAATTTGGAGAGAGAATGCAGAGAGGAACAGTGTTCATTTGAAGAGGCGAATGAGATTTTCAAGTCAAAGGAGAAAACAGTGAGCAATGGAATTGGAGGAATCTCTGACTATTTCTTGCAAGTGTAAAAGAAAAGTACACCTATCCAAACAGCCACAGAAACTTCTGTTTCCTCAAAATAGCCATATTCTTAGAAGCTACTGTTTTGTTT
The DNA here is from genome assembly GCA_004320025.1 of Laticauda laticaudata. Taxonomy (NCBI): domain Eukaryota; kingdom Metazoa; phylum Chordata; class Lepidosauria; order Squamata; family Elapidae; genus Laticauda; species Laticauda laticaudata. Next base: position 13,900 of record BHFT01026584.1, read on the forward strand.
GTTTTATTGTTGTTGTTGTTTGTGCTTTCAAGTCAGTGCTGACACCCGGTAACTGGGCAAGTTCTTTTAGTTTTCTTGGCAAGAGTTTTTTAGAAATAGTTTGCCATTGCCTCCTTCCTAAGGATGAGAGAAAATGACCGGCCTAACATCATCCAGCTGGCTTTGTATAAGACAGAACTAGAACCAACAGGCTCCTAGTTCCCAGCATGGTGCCTTAACCACTACACCAAACTGGCTCTCAGAAACCACTGTAGTTATTTTTGAAACATTTAAAATTAACAGTAATTTGGTAAGAGAATTACAATCAACAAATACAAGAATTACACATACAGTGCTTGTCTGCTCCTCAGATTCACTGGTTTGAGATGGGCAATTATACAAACTGAATAAATAAGTTAAATACAAGAGCCAGCAACCTTCTGGCTTTCAGTGGCCGGAACAAATATTTGAATTTCTTTAAAGAGTCAGCAAAAAATCCTCACATGTTTAAAATTTTAAAATATATACTTTTCCAGCTGAAATTGTGAATTCCTATCACTTGTCCTTCGTCTCCTACAAGTCTTACAGGATGTCACACGAAAGAGGTGTGGAAATATTTTGGCTGTTTTTCAGGGGTGGGATTCTACCTGGTCGGACCGGTTCTGTAGAACCAGTTGTTATGTTATTCTGCCCAGTTCAGACAACTGGAAAATCGTGCCACTGGCTGGCCCTGCCCCTCCCTGCCCACTCACTCCTTACCTGGCATGAGCGCCATCAAACTTGCCTGTGTTTGGTAAGTTGCTATTTTTCNCAGTGCAGACTCAGATAGCAGATTGCAGAATCATAGAGCTCTAAGTGAATCTGTGATTCTGTGAGCAACTTAATCTGCCTGCCTGCTTTGCCTGATTTTGGGTAAAAGTTGCTCTTTTTTTAATAAAAAAATCAATATTTACATACATGGTGTGCTGAGAGTTAATTCTGTGAGTTTGCTTGCAAGCAAATTTTATGTGACAGACTCGAAGAACGGAGCTGGAAAGCAGGTTAGTGGGGTGGGGAGGGAATGGGATTTTGCAGTATCCTTCCCCTGCCACACCCACCAGCCATACCCACAGAACCGGTAGTAAAAATTTTTGAATCCCACCACTGAATCATATGTGTCTTAATTACTTACATTTAATTGCTTGAGTTAATTTATAAGGATGCTTGGCCGAATCACATCTGTTTTTATTTTATAGATGGAGTTTTGGTTCGATTACCAAGGTAAATATTTTGTTCATTTTCTGTGTATTCTGCACAAATAACTGTTCATTAAAACTCGAAGCTTATAAATACCTGTGCTAACTTTAGCTTCATAAATCTTGACTTTTTATACATTTTGAAATTTATTGAAGATTTTGTTTTTGTTCTGACAGGAATTTTGTTTATGTGATAAAATTATTATTATTTTTTTATGACAAATTTTATTAGTTTTTAAAAACAATACATAAACAAAACATAAAACCTAATAACATAAAATCTCTTTTCTAAAAACTGCTTATTAAATTTTAACAAAACAAATAATAAATACCATCTTATTTGAATACAACATAGTTCCAGATTATCAATATGCATATCTTATTTATTCTTTTTCCAACTTCTCCTTTTACCTAAATTTCATTATCTCTTTATTCATTGTACGTCTGTCTGGTTCACAATTTCATGATTCTCTTCTAACGTTCTTCAAAATTTTATTAATTCTCAATAGCAAACTTAACAAACAAAACACAAAACATGAAAACTAAAACTTTTTTTTGGAAAGCGGCTTAATGCTGGGTTAGCATCTTTTATACAGACATAAATCAAATTATGCTCACCTTATAACTATTTCATATCTCATTTATCATCTACATTTCTTTATATGTTTTCTCCCTCTTATTCACTCTCCAACTCTATTTTATTTATTTCATCTCATTTAAATCATTTTACTTTATCTTGTCCATCTTTTTTCAATTATCTATTTTTTCTTTTCTCTTTACTCTTTACTGCAAATTCTTGTACACTGTTGAAGCATGACGACCTTCCATCTTCCCTACAATATTTGCTTGGTGCATTCTACATAGTACATTTTAAATAATAAAAAAGAGAAAAAAATAGTAAGCTTATAGTAGTAAAAACAATGTTCTATGAATAAACTCTTAGACATTCTACACAACTCCCTTTGTAATTCATACAATATTCATTTCTAACTCATTTCAAATACAAATACTACAATGCAATCCTGTGCCCTTTGCAGAATCTCTTCTTTAATTACATTTTACCCTTGTCTCTAAAAAAAAAACCTGTTTTTTAACATCTTGTTTAAGTCTTATAACTTATCTTCCCTTTTTCTCCTCTTCTCTACCAGTCTATCTTTTGTCCCCCCATCTCTCAGTCTCTGCCTCTTGGTCTCCTCTCTTCTGTTGTATTCCTCTTTTCCGTTTGCTTCTGAATTGTATCAATTTTCACCTTAATTTCCCTTTCTTGTTTTTTTAAATCTTGATTCTCGTTTTGTTTTTATTTTTTTCTTCCTTTCCCTTTTCTTCCTCAAGTAAAATTATTTGTCCATTAAAGATGGCTTCTTCTTCTTCATCCAGCTTTCTTGTTTTGTGATTCCTGTAGGTAGAAATGCCATTTCTAAGAAGTGGAAATAGATCCAGAGAGCCCTTGCCTTCTGTTCCTCTTCTTTTAACTTTTTATATCTATTTTCAATTCTTCAACAGATAAGCCATTGTAAGATTAAAAAAACAACAACAACCCAAATGATTAGTCTTTCAAAAATAGTTTCCAAAGTCCCAAAGTCACAAGCAATCCAAATAGCACAAACCTGTTTCATTTAGCACTTTCTTCTTTTTGTATTATTTTTCCTGGGTGAAATTTAATTACACAGTTCCAAAGTATTTTTTTAAAAGTCTATTTCCGTTATCTCTGATCTTAAAAGTTCAAGCCGTCTCCCCAACAAAATCTAATATTATTCTTTGCCTCTCCCTTCCCACTATAGCAAAAAGAAAAAGAAAATTTTTGGGTTTTAGTTCCAATGCAGAAATCTTAATATCCCTTGGCTTTAATTTTCAATTAATCTTACTCTATGCCAAACGCAGGTTTTTCTGATTTCCATCGCTATTCCGTAGGGAGAGAAGTGAGAAGAAAAAAAAACTTTCCCTTGAATTCTCGTCTGCCGCTTTTAACAATCTTGTTAGGAACACGTATCCTTTGAAAAGTTGAATCTCCAGAATAAAGAGAGTAACTTATTGGTCCGGTTCAGCAAAAGCTTAACTTCTTCAAACTTCCTCCGGCACAATCTTATCTGCTGAAAGCTTCTTTGTGGAGGCATTGCTTGACTGCCGTCCACCGCCTTGGAGAAACAGGAGTTAAACTGGCTGAGGAGGGGGATTGCGATTCCCCAAACCCTGCCAGATCTTCCCTGTCTTTGGTTACCTCTACAGGGTAACCATAGCCTCCAAATCCAGCTGGATCGGGGGCACCTCGGCAGCGAGCACAGCAGGAACCGCACACGATCGCGGATTCCTGCCGCCGCTGAAGCCTTGCAACTGGAAGTTTCATGATAAAATTATTTTAATGTATTGTTCATGTAATGAACTATTACAGTTTTCCTCCTTTGCTCATCAGTGTACTGTATTTTAATTGATACTGACATTACTATTTTTGTTATTATTTATAATTTTAATATTTTAGATTGTGTAGTATGTTATTGAAATTGAAATGGGTAGGAAACTAATGCATAAATAAGAAATTACTCTAAATACTTATCTGGATTTGATTTGTATCATCAAATATCTTTTTCCAAACAGATTCCAACCCCTGTCAAGAAAATATATGTAAAAATGGTGGAATATGTAAGGTCAGACACTATACATATTCCTGTACATGTCCCCCAAGGTATGGAGGAAATCAGTGTGAAATAGGTGAGTGACATGTAACGTTAGCCAACCTGCTACTGTTGTAAGAAGATGCTACCTTTTGGGTAGCTTTCTAACCTGGTGAAACTTTGTTGGCCAAAAGTCATACTAGTGAGGGAAATAAAAGGGTAGTTCATAGGGCACATGTCAGGAAAAGCAGTCATGTAGTTGGGATCAGAGAACCAAAGTAATAGCCTGGTCCCCAATTTGTCAAATGACTTTGCTTCAGATATAAGATGCATCAGATATTATCAAGGAAAATAGGTCTGGTCTTGTGTGTTTTCAAAGTTTTCTCTTTACTTCTACATTTTTCTGCTGAAGATTCTCTTAAAATACTCTCTGTGATTTAACCCACTCAGTATCTTTATTTCCTCCATCATTAACTGTACAGATAGTCCTCAACTTACGACCACAATTGAGCCCAAAATTTATGTTGCTGAGAAACTTTTTAAGTGAAGAATCACTGCAATTCTTAAATTAACATGGTTGTTAAGTGAATCTGGTTTCCCCATCGACTTTGCTTGTCAGAAGTTTGCATGACTCCAGGATACTGCAGTCGTCATAAATGTGAGTCAGTTGGCAAGCATCCAAATGTAAATCCTGTGACCATGGGGATGCTATAAGGGTCGTAAGTGTACTTTTTCAGTGCCATTGTAACTTCAAACACTCACTAAATGAACTGTTTTAGTCAAGGACTATTTGTATTGCATGTAACTACTTAAAGGTAAAAAATAAAATAATAAAATAAAACATAACATAAATAAATAAATGGCTTGGTTTTTCTCTAAATGCATTGTTGTTCCCCTTCTACTTGTTAGTAAGATGGTAGTCTGCGGGAGTCTTATCTCACACATACTGGGATTGGAGAAAAGATCAGGTAGACACACTTCCTGGAAAGTAGGTGATGGTAGCAAGTAATCTGTATGTTAAGGCAGAGGATAAAGCTGGGATCAAAGGATTCTGAGCAAGATGGTGTGAGATACCAACGTTTCTCCTTAGGAAGTAAGTCTTAATACTAAATGGGTGATCTAGTGGAATCTGGAGAACCAGTTTAGTCTAGTCACTAGTGCTTGAAGACACTGGGCTAGAAACCAGGAGATGTGAGTACTACTCTTAAGTGTTAAGAGCTGGGTGACACTGAGCAATCACTGTTTCTCTCATCCCTAGGAGATAGCAATGGCAAATCACTGCCAACAAAACATTGGCAAGAAAATTGCATGGACTAACTCAAAGGTGTCCATGTGCCCGTGCGCACCCACCCACACACCAGGGTGGGATTCAAAATTTTTAACAACTGGTTCTGTGGGCATGGCTTAGGTGGTGGGTGTGACTTGGTGGTCATGTGACTGGGTGGACATGGCTTGGTGGTCATGNGTGTGGCCAACTCAATATCACTCACATTGAGGCATGCATCTCCTTGCCTGGCCTCTCATGACTGTGGGGATGCTGCAACAGTCATAAGTGTGAAAAACGGTGATAAGTCACTTTTTTCAGTGCCATTGTAATTTTATATGGTCACTCCACAAACAAAGTACCAGCAAAGGAGGGGGAAAAAACTCCAGAGACATTCCTGAGACAGGAAGTCCAGTCCTGCCAAGAATGTAATAAAGGCTAATGGAGAGGCAGTTTCTGTGAGCAACCCCAGAATGTTTCCTTCCTGCCTTCCTGACAGGATTAGGCCAGTAATTTCTTCTAACAACAGGTTGTCTGAACTGCTTAGAACGTTAACAACTGGTTCTAGCTGTAATAGGTGTGAACTGGTAGAATCCCACCCCTAGTAATGACCCAAGAATCACTTCCCCTGTCTCTCATGCAGAGAAATTTGAATGCTGGTACAAAAATGGAGGGTGTTGGCAATATTGTCAAGATACCGAACATTCATTTCATGTGATCTGTTCCTGTGCAACAGGATATATGTTAAATGAAGATGGGAAGAGTTGTACTCCCTCAGGTAATGACTCATCTTACTAGTTTAAAAATGTGGGTTTAAAAACTAAATGTTCCATAAGCCCTTTTCAGTCTGATTTTCCCCAAATGGGTTGATGTTATGGTTTCAGAATTTCCAACCAGTCAGCATGAAGAGCAGACAGATTGACTCCTTTAGATGCACAGACCATGAAGTATTCTGTTGAATAAAATTTGACCTAAATTTTCTCTTTAGATGTAGAATAGCACTCTGTGAGTGCTTTAAATGTTGAATTCATTTTGCCACTGCATATCTGACATAAGTGAGTGGTGGCAGCTCAGGATTACCTACTTAAATATATCTAGGGGTGTTATTTAGCTAGTTTAATAAATAATTAGACTGATCAGACATTTTCCCCAACCAATGCAAGCAGGGAGGTTACCTAAATCCATAATTAGATATTTATCATAATTTAACTTGTTGCTTCTTATTTCCGCAAGATTTCCCAATGTAGAAAAGATAGCAAGAGAATTACCAGGCAGAAGGCAATTATAAAATTGCAGTTATCAAATAGAACAACTTGGGGAGAAGGGGATTTTTATCTCAATATCTAACAATAGTGGCCTCTGATCAACTGTCATGGAATGTTGTTACAGTTAAGAAAACAATTAATGGTGGAATCTAGCAATTATTCGAAGTTCCTATTCTGATTGGCTATTGGTACTTTTATCCATCAGGCATATTTTGATTTTTCCTGGTATTTGACAGGTTACATATCGCATTTATTTATTTATTTATTTGTTTGTTTGTTTGTTTGTTTGTTGTTTATTTATTTATGCAGTATATGTTGTGAATTTTAAACTAAATAAAAGACAAATTAAAACAAGAAAGAAAAAAGGAAAAGAAAGAAAATGAAATTGAAATATGACTTTCAACTTTCTCATCAACAGATAATTACCCTACTGTCTTATAATCTTCTCTCCTTCTTAAATGTTACACAAATGATTTCAACTCACAGTTCACATCTTTTTAAATCCTCAAACCCATATAACTTTTTTTTTCTTCTTTCAGCAAAATAAATTAGGACACAATGTAAATTAAGCAAGTTACCCACATTGTTTAATCTGCCTCATTTTAGATAGCTTTCCTTGTGGGCTGATTAAGCGATCCACACGTTCTTATGAGGGAGAAAGAATCAAACGAAGTGAAATTAATGCTCCTGAGAACATAACCAACTGGAATCAGACATTAAGCTGGGCTTCTTCAGGATGGTTGAATCTCACAGCAGAAACTGAAGATGACATGGAAAATCTGGAAGGAAATTTCACAGAGGAGGATTTACTCAGATGGCCAAATATTAACTACACAGATAAAGAAAGAATAATTGGGGGATCTTTCTGCCGCCCGGGAGCATGTCCTTGGCAGGTAACACTACTGCACTTAAATGGTTTGATAAAATAGCCTCATTTTATATTATTAGAATTGCAGGGCCAAATTCCTTTAAGAAACAGCAGGGTGCAATCTTTTTCAACGGAAGTTAATTCTGAGTGGCAAGCTAGGAGATGAATTCCAAAAAGCAAAGAGAGACAGAACACAGAAGTTGGAACTCTCAGTAGTTCATAATTATCTCCTTATATATTTAGCAGCATCTTTTGCAGAGATCCGGGTCTCTTTAAGGTTTGGGAGAACTGCATGTAGACTTGGAGCCTCAGGTCACAAATGTTTTCTTTCAACAAGCACAGAGCTAACAGGGCCTCTAAAAAATTGTCCAGACATGTTCTTAAATGATACTTTGGCTCCCAAGGGAGGACATCTGACTATAGATGCTGTCCTTTTGAATAACTATTGGAAAAAGAAGGTTTGCAATATTGTTGTGGGCATATGACGAAATGGATTGCTTCACATCACTGTATTTTTGTGTATGACAATTGACCTCTGATTCAGTGCTAAATAATTGAGACTGTAGAAAATTCATACAGATTTGCAGTTGGGTTAGAGAGAGAACTATTTATTTTTATTTTTCTTCCTAGGTACTGATTCAAAATAATAGAGGATATGGTTTTTGTGGGGGCAGCTTGATCAGTAGTCAGTGGGTTCTTACCGCAGCACATTGTTTCGATGCCATTAATCCACATCAAGTTACAGTGGGTAAGTTGTAGAGAGACACAAACAGAATTACAGTTTTCTAATGCTTTTTTTTACGCACAATGTATTCCTGAAGGAGTAGATTCTCTGGTTCTGGTATCACATTCCTATTGTAAAATAAATAAACACATTTCGATAAGGTGACCAACCATCCTCCTTTCGGGAGGACAGTCCTCCTTTTGTAAGTTCTGTCCTCTCTCGAAAAGTGTCCTCCTACATGTCCTCCTTTTTGATATTTGAAGACTAATCTGTAAATCTCCATATTGGATCGATGCCGATCCAATCCATTATGTGTGATGTGACGTATTTGTATTTGACATGACAATTCATCAAGGCTCAGTACAGTGCGGCGAGATGCGATTATGAGACGCACGTGTTCCACACAGGAGAATTGTTTTGAGAGAGTGTGCCTCACGCAAGAGTGCACCATGCACAAGAGTGCACTGTGCATAAGAGTGCGCCGCGCGCAAGTGGCTTTGGTTTTTTTCTTCAATTTATTTGTGTCCTCCTTTTTATTGCAAAAAAGTTGGTCAACTTAATTTCGAACCTTTGAAATTATAGAAGGAAGAAAACATACACATTAATGTTTCTCAGCTTCAGCATCTAACTCCCAGAATTCTCCATCTTGTATAGTCAGCACATCTTAAAGCTGAGATTGAGAAACACTGATATACTTTAATTAATTTTATAAAATGATACTCTACTCTCATTATTTTCTGACTTGAATATATTATGCAGGTGTACTTGATTACAGATCCCCCGATTTGCCAAGGCCTTTGGAGAGAATTGCTACTATGAGGCCATTTGCTTTCTTTTTGATCCCTTCTGGGTTTGTTTTCATTACTATCATTGTTCTTTTGTTTTCTGCTGTCTTGATAGATTTTTTTTTAATATTATTCTTTATTTTTAAATATTTACCAATTGTAAACTGCCCTGAGTCTCTGGGAGCTGGGCAACATAAAAACGTAATAAATTATTATGGTTGGTCACACAATCAGCCGTAACTGGATTATTATGGTTGATCACAGTTCACCAGAAGTTTAGACAGGATTTAATGTTTAATCTACTTAGCAACTCCTTTCTTAGGACCTGGGATAGGCAGATGTTGTTGCTTGGTGGTGAGTTTATTTATTTATGAAAATTTATATGGCCACCCAACTCACTCTCAAGTGACTTCGGTCTTAAAGGTACCATCACAGGATAATATTTTTGTTAATTTTCTTTTTTTTTTTT
>BHFT01026586.1:0-41357 GCA_004320025.1 Laticauda laticaudata
AACCAACGGATGTCAAGTGTTTCTCTCCGTTTTACATCCTCTTTCCATCCGTTGGTGCAGTGTGACATGGGCTTTAGATTGTTAGGTATCCAACCACATTGATTAGAGGCAATTTTCCTTCCTCCTCCTAGCAGAAAGGGGGGAGGGAATTCTAAAGGAGAGCTGCACTAAGCAGAAAGAGAACTGATTAAATAAAAATGAGGTGACTGAAAGAGAAAGTAAAGTGCTTATCAGGAATCATAAAAAGAGTTAATATTTTACTAGGGTGGGACAGAACTTATCTTCAATATTAGAGTTACAGTAGTGAGGTTTAACTTTGAATAAGGTTATGCTATTTAAAAGATGTAAGAGATAAACAGAAGAAAGAGGGAAACCATTTAAATTGTTTTTGCCCTATTGAGAATGAAGATTTTAAAAAAAGTGCAGATGCATGGATAGAAACTCAATCACTGGATTTCCTAACACTTTTTTTTAGAATCCTCACTCATGGTCAGAAAAAGCAAATTCCTTTCAATATCTGCCAGTATTCTGAGAAGGAAAGACAATCAACCTTTTTTCAAAGGTCATGCTTTACAGGAAAATAACACCTTCCCTTTGAATAAATATGGTGTTTAATAATTTTGCTGTTCTATCACATAAAAATTATTTTTGACTACAGGTAATCCTCCAGTTATGACAGTTCACTTAGTGACCATTCAAAGTTATTGTTGTGGCCTGCCAGTGGCTGGCAAAACTAGCAGCAGAGTCAGATAGTAGTGAGGAAGTTGGGGAGGAACCTGGGCCAGTCTTAGAGGCTGAGGAAGGCTCGGACAAGGGATCTACATCAGAGGCAAAGATGGGGCCAGGGCAGGCTGGCAGTTGTTAGCTGCCTTTGGGCTCAGATAGCAGTGAGGCTGTGGAGCAGTTGGAACCTGTTCCCAGCCTGTGCATGCACAGGGCTGCTAAAAGAAAGGAGCAATTAAGAACTCAGGGTCAATGTGGGAGGAAGGCCACAGGTGGACAATGAGAGGCCTCTCTCATCAGGATTAAGAGGAATAAAAGGGGAGGGGGCTTTTGCAGGAAACAACTTGCTCCTTTGGTCATTTGTTTGTTCCAGCCTCGTGGAGATTTGTCTGTAAACACAGCCTTCCCTACCAACAGTGAGTGTAGAACTATTTACTGGGCAGTGTTCCAGGATTGGGTCTGAAATAATTTGTCTACCTTTGCGTGACTGTTTGCCAAGCTGTTGGCTGACTGTGAATGAATTCACATTATTGTAAATAAAGCGGTTTTTGACAGGATTCAGAATTGACTGAGTGCTTTTGGGTGAGGCCTAGGATAGAACATAATCCAACCCCTCCCCCCAAGTGCTTACAACATAGTCCTGAAGTTATGAATGTTGCAGCATCATGGCAATTGTTCACCCTTACAAACGACCGTCCAAGCACTGCAACATTCACCCTGCCTATTTCCCCCTCCTCCCGCAGGTGGCCATAGGTATTGGGTCTGTAGATACTTACCTTGCAAAAAATGGAGGCTTACCTAAAGTACCGCAAGATCATGTGAGATTAGTAGAACGAGATCTCATCGTACTTTAGGCCTCTGTTCTCTCCAAATGGAGGCCTGGATGAAATCTGCGGTAAAAGGCTTTGTAAACAGAGGGAAGCCCTGAAACACTTTGCAAAGCCTTTTGCTACCATTGCAAAAAGCCTTTGCTGCCAAGAACGGAGGCTGGGAGGGGTGCCTGCATACCTCCGGGCCTCCATTCTTGGCAGCAAAGGCCTTGAGATCAACCTTTTGCCGTCGTAAATGGAGGCCCAGAAAGATGTTCATGCCACTCCCAGGCTCCATTCTTGGCAGCAAAGGCTTTGTGGAAAGCCCTTTGCTGCCATAAACAGAGGTCTGAAAGGATGTGCACACACCTCCTGGACTCAGTCCTTAGCAGCAAAGGCTTTTTGCAAAGATGACTGGAGCCTATAGAGATGTAATCTCTCATCCCTGCAGGTTTTGCCAAGCCTTTGCTCAAGGCAAAATTGTGGCAGAGAGGATGAAAAGGAGACAGCTCTCATCAAGATCTACGTAAGGTAAATGACCCGGTCAGGCAGGATTGGGGTGGGGTGGGGGAAACCATGAGATATCTCAGTGGGTCAGAGACAGTCTTGGGTGGTTGGAAGTACTAGGCCTTCCCCACCCAGAGTTACCTTGTGCACTTAACGACCCGTGCATTTGATTAGTGAAAGCAGGGAGTGATCATGTTCAAGTTACTCCTATGAATCCTTGGGTTATGAATGTAATTGGCAGGCTCCATTACATTTGTAACTTGAGGATTACCTGTATTGAAAGTATTTGAAATTTAAATTCAATATATAATTTCTGCATGTCAGACTTACAAATACAGGTAGTGTTAGATTTATGACAACTGAGCTCAAAATTTCTGTTGCCAAGCAAGACAATTGTTAAATGAGTTTTACCCCATTTTATGACCTTCTTACCACTGTTGTTAAGTGAATGTTAAATGAATCACTACAGTTCTTAAGTTAGTAACGTGGTTATGTGGATCTGGCTTCTCCATTCACTTTGCTTGTCAGAAGGTCACATAACCCCAGGATGCAACCATCATAAAAATGAGTCATATGCCAAGCAAATGATCACGTGAGCATGCTGCAACGGTTGTGCAAAATGATCATAACTCATTTTTTTCAATGCTGTTGTAACTTCAAATGACCACTAAAAGAGCTGTTGTAAGTAAAGGGACTATCTGTAAATCTTTTTATAATAGAATCATTTGAAATGAAAACTGAAATACAAATTTTTAAAACAATTCTCTCTGAAAACAAACTAACAAATATCAGGTAACTTCACATATCTTGCTATAGTTTGTTTTAACCATGGTTAGCTGAGTAATAAGTCAACATAAAAAAGCTGTACAAGTTGTAGCTCAATTCAACACTGTAAATAATTAAAAAAATATTTCATAAAATTATTCAGGAATTGGCCAGTTCACCCAAAAATTCCTTGTGCCAAAAATCCAGCTAGTCACTTAAAATTTTATCTCGACATCAAAAAAGACACTTGCTGAAATATGCTTACTGGCAAAATAACACAAGGGACTTGCAAGAGACCATTTGAAAAGGAAATCAAGTCTGACCAGTTGTTCCACCATTATTTTTTCTTTATTAAAAAAAAATAATGCAACTAGTAAAGCAGGCTATTTAAAGGAATGTTACTATATAATTCTATTTAACAATAAATATTTACCTGTAATAAGCCTCCTTCATCAAAGCGTAAGACTTCTATAATGCTATCTGATTGGATAAAAGCTGTAAGAAAAAGAAACAAAAATTTCATTCAAGTGAACTTTATAACCTATTTATTTTATAATATTTAAAAATTGCCCAATTCTGGTAATTATGGGTACAGTACAACAAAGGTAAAACAAAAATGAAACGATTGTAACCAGCCTTTCTGCTGTGTAGCAACCTCTCTGCTTGAACTGCTGGAGACTATACCAGGGCTGGTAGTGGAGTTCCCCAGGCTTGTTGTTCTGGGAGACTTCAATCTGCCTTTTCTAGGTTTGGCCTCAGAAGTGGCCCAGATGTTCATGACTATCATGGCAGCCATGGGCCTATCGCAGATCATCTCATGTCCAACTCAGGATAATGGTCACACACCAAATACAATTTACTTATCAGAGCAATGGCAACGTTAGCTGGGGTGTGTGTGAAACTTGTTGGTTTCTCCCTTGTTATGTTCATATCACGCCTTAGTGTCCCTGAGATTCCTTTATACTGCTTCCCTCCGCAGGGAGGCTGTATTCATTTGAGTGGTCTATCCCCGTGACGAATGACCCTGAATGGGTTCCAGAGGGAACTAGGGGATATCCTGGGGGCTTCACTGCACAAACCTACCAAAGCTCTGATAAAGTCCTGGAATCAAAGAGTAGTCAAGGCTTTGAACAAGACTGCACCTGTGCAACCTCTCTTGACTATTCACACTCACCCCATCCTATGATTCACAGAGGAGCTGTGGGTCTTGAAAAGGGTTAAGAACCACCTAGATAGAGCACCACTGGGGGAAGACAATGGAAACTCCCACTGGAAATGACTTAGAACTGCCATTAAGGCCTATCTTGTTGTAGTCAGAGTAGCAGACATCATTATTTCTCCATAATTATTGCATCCACAGAATATTGCCCGGAAGCCCTGTTCAGAATCACCTAGTCCCTCCTGGGACAGGAGGGTTCAGATGATCATCTTTAGGATTGCACAAAGGAATTTGTTCAACACCTTGTTCAGATTCATTCCCAGTTGTAACCTATGTGTGGCACTGCTACATGGGAGATGCCGGGAGATGGGCCTTACCCAATTATATGGGAACAGTTTGATCTTGATGAAGTTGACAGGGTCCTCAATGCTACCAGTGCAACCACCTGTCAATTAGATCTTTAGCCCCCCTCGCTGGTGAAATTGATTCATTTTTCACTGCAGAAAGGGCCATTCCTGAGGTCTTTTAAGGAGGTCTGGTTTGCCCACTTCTAGAAAACCCCAGCTCCTCACCCCACTTGTCCAGACAATTTTTGTGTAGTTTCCAACCTTCCCATTTTAGGGGCTTTCTCCAAGGGTTTCGAAGATCCTGGTCAGCAAATTGCTCACGTCTAGCTTGAACGACAGGCTGAGCTAAACTGGGGACAAATGACATGGGGAGTGTCCTCAGAACTTTGCTCAGCCTATTGGATGACAGACGGAAGCACTTCCCAGACCTGGATGCTTGGAACAGCTCCATGGAGAAAAGGTGGTTGCTTGGCAGTTTCAGAGGAAGAAACTGATTATTTGGACCCCTTTCTGTCAGGATTAAGAATTCGGAAGCTACAACCAGTGCAAAATGCAGCAACATGGGCAGTTCTTGGGGCCCCTAGGCTGGCCCAGGTTACACTACTGTTCTGCAAGCTGCACTGGCTACTGGTTTGTTTCCAGCTACAATTCAAGGCATGGGACCAGGTTAGCTGAAGAACCATCTCAACTCTTTGGGATTGGCCAACCTGTGTCAATAAAAGGAGAATGCTCCTGATCCCATCAGTCAAGAATTTTCCACTTTTCAGGAAAAGAGATTTCTCTGCCACCTCACCACATATCCTTTGTGTTCCACTTCTCTCCATCTTTTAACGGTATTATTTATTGTTTATTGTTTTATTATTTTAATGTGTACTAGTTTTAATGTTTGCAAACTGCCCAGAGTTATCTCTTATGAGATGGGTGGCACAAATTTAAAGTAGTAAATTATATCTGAAAATAAGAAAAAATACTAGAAACCTGTCAGTAAACTTCATAAATCCTTTAATCTAAAGGCTGAACAAATGCTCAAACCAATTATTTTGCTTGTTTAAGAAATGCCAGCAGATTTGGGGTTTTCTGTTCTACTGGAAGAAGGGTATTCCATAAAATGGGGGATGCCACTGAGAAGGCTTGCTACCTGATCATGCATGTCATATGGAGGAGAGACTGCAATATATCCTCTCTTAATGACTGAATCAGACAGTTCTGCCAAGACATTTCCTAATATATTTTGATGCTGCGCGAGAAATGCCTTTGAAGATAATAACCTGCACTTTGTTTTAAGCCTAGAAACTACTGGCAACTAATGCAGTAATTTCAAAATAGGTATTATTCCTGCCTGTCCAGCTTATCTAGTTAGCAATCTAGTCATTGTATTTTATACCAGCTGCAATCCTCAATATCTCCAAAGGCAGCCCCTTTGAGCATGTTGTAACAATCCAACCAAGTGGTGATTACAGCATGGGTTCCTATCATCAAGGCATTTTAGTTAAAGTAGGCCATGGTTTCCATATGCTGTTTAAAAGCAGATCAACTTGTGTTAAAAGACCTGCCCAAACCATCATCCATTCGAGTTCTACCAAACCATGCTTAAAATAACAACTATTCATGTTTTAATGCCCTGTTGTTAGTGCCAGTATCTTATTCTATTGCTCATAATTAATTCTTTATTTTGTACTGTAGAAAATGAAATCCTATAAACCATTATTGAAAGAGTGAGGAAATACTGTTTGTTTGGGAAAACTGCCTAAGGAAGACTAACATATTTTAGAGCTGAAGAATGGCAAGAAATTTTAGAATTGGGGGATAGGTGGACTTTAAACAATTAAGCAAAGAGAATAATTCTTTCTCAGGCAATGCAAAAAACTTCAGTATAATAGCTAGATACAGCATCACAGGGAGACAAGGTCTCAACCAACCAAAAGACATATTTTAATAGATATGAGCCAGTTCCCACCTGTTAATAACAAAGAAACACATTGAGGTACTGGAATAACGGAGTATCTCCAGGATCACAGAGTACCTGAAGCACTAATTGACTGGGTCAAAATGTTTGTAAGAACACCAGCAGTCAAGTGTGATGCCCAGCTGGTCTCTCCAACAGATTCCAGGTGATGTTTGGAGT
Source organism: Laticauda laticaudata (assembly GCA_004320025.1). Taxonomy (NCBI): domain Eukaryota; kingdom Metazoa; phylum Chordata; class Lepidosauria; order Squamata; family Elapidae; genus Laticauda; species Laticauda laticaudata. The sequence continues at coordinate 6,436 of BHFT01026586.1, forward strand.
GCACCAAGGCTCTGAACTGTGATAACTTGGGGCGTGGCACAAAGGCAACACAGTCAAATAAGCAAGAAGAGTCCCTTTATTATCTCCAACTTTGTCCCCAATGTCCAGGTTACCTTCGGCTGGAGAAAAACTCTTCCAGGAACAGTCTTTAAGTGGAGGAAATACAAACTGTAACTAAAAATCCAGACAAACCACGCTGCAGTAATTAACTTGACAGGGCAGGAGAAGGAATCGCAGACTTGAAAGCACAGCAAAACACACACAGTTGGGAAGACGGCAGAAACACAGATAAGACTCCACGAAACCAGATAATTCACAATTTTCTCCCAACAACTTGCTGTGCGCAGTTTCCCTTTTTAAACACTGTGTTCCCAGCTGCAGCTAATGAAGGGAATCAGGGCCCTTTCCCCCCCTGGAAGCCATGCAACTCACATTACTCCCTTCTGTGTTCCTCACTGCGTGGCCTAGGATGAAGAGGGGATGGGCCTGGGTCTTCCACTGAATTCCCTCTCCCTTGCTCTACCTCTTCCCTGCTCTGCTCAGCTGGACTTTGCCCTTCCCCAGTTTCTTCTACAGCTCATGGAGTCACACTCCCACTCCCTGTCAGCTGCTCAGCCTCCCCTTCTGAATCAGATTCTGACAGGGGCATGACATGAACTGTCACCACTTCTGTTTATATTGGTCATGGATACCATCACACATGACCTGCAACAGAACGCACTCTGGACTATGCTCGTTTCCACCACCAGAAGCGAACTACAGCAGCAAGTCCAAATATGGAAGCATAAACCATTTTGGACTCTGCCTCAACACCAAGGAAACTGAGTACTTAGAAACTGTTACCATCCCTGGAATGATTCAAATCAATGGCGAAAACCTAAAGAAGGTGGACATTTTTCAGTATCTGGGATCCCATCTCCAGGGCAATGATGACATTGAGGTGTCAGGTGAGGTGCGAGCAAGGGTGAATCTACCTGGATGCATTGGGAAGAATACACTGGTGTATTAAGTGAGAGACAAATGCCAACTCATCTTAAATCTAAGATTTACAAGACAACTGTTAGGAATGATAGTCACCTAACAATTGGGTTGGAAATATATCAACCAGGATAGTCATTTAATACTGTATCTTTAAGGGAACACTGTAATTGCGATTGGGTGAGGTTCCTCCAATGGCCATAAGATGGAGCCAGAAACCTGGTTTTTTTCTCCTTGCATTTCCTGTTTTGCCGTATTGCCTGATCACCATTCTGCTTGGATTGTTCTGAGTCTTACAACTGTTAGCAAGCTCCCTTTACTGAACTCTGTTTATGATACTTGACTTCATTTTTGGATTATCCCTGGACTGATACTAACTGCTTTAACCGTGTNTGTTGGACTTTGTTTACCCATTTACTGGAAGTAAAACCTACATTTTACTATTCAGTGTATCTGTGTGCTGGTCATGTGTTATTCAACATCACTCTCACTACGTTTTCCTGAGTGCACTCATTCTCCTAACGGAGAATACCTCAACACTGGTTATGGGCCCAGCACATACCAGGATCAGATAACTGAGTGTCAGCTTTGAAATTCAGTCAGAGAGTTAGAGGAGTTGAAAAGTTCAAGGTTATTCTGTGTGTCGTATTAAGAATTTCCAATTGCAGTTAATTGGTTCTTGTGATTTATGAAGTGTAGAAGTGGGAGGAGAGAAGGTGGGTTCTGTGTAACGCACCAAAAAACTTTCACTTGGGAAATTGCTTTTGAACATGCCGGATCTGTTCCTAATAAATCAATTGGAGAGATAACGTCTCAGAGTGATTGATATCATGGATACTTTCTGGATGCTTGACACTGAGAGTTAGTGATTGTGGGTTACCGTCCTGGTAAAGATGGCACAAGACCCGTCAACAAGTCTATCAATGATAACCTGGTTAGATGAAACAAACTATGTTTCCTGGTCTATGAAGTGCACCCTGAGATACAGCATGGACCTCTCAAGAATGCCTGTCTATTTGCTTTTGTAAGGCCTTATGGCACCTTAAGGCGCCCCTTTCTGAGGCTTTAGAATTTCCACTGTGTTTTGATTTGGCTTTTGCCTTCAAGCAAGGTGCCTGAGAGGTGCTAGCATCTGCCATTTTGATTAAAATTAGAATAACAGTAATTGAATATCAATCTGTGTACAAGGCGGTTGGCACGCCCAGGGGTCCCCCGATCTGGGGTCAAAAAACAGTTGCCTCTGAATAAAGTTCTTATTGCCCCCCTTTTATTTTATTTATTCTTTTTAATTTTACTGGTGTCTATATATATATATAGATAAAGTTGGTATTCAGTAAATAATATTATTATGAAAATTAAAATATTATACTGGTTAAGTAGTATTGTTACCATGAGTGATTTATTATGATTTGTAATAATTATAATATTGTTGCTATAATTGCTTTGTATTGCTCTATGAGTTTGATATATGTATATTCGCAATATTAATAACAGAACCACCAATATTAATGAGTAATCACATTAGCCCAATAGCGAATTGCTAAGGCCCAGATTGATGATTGGTCACAGCCTTCACAGCTTCCCCTTGCACAGGCGGACCACTGGGCCTAGGCGCTTGCTGCTGTGCCACTGGAGAATAAGGCTGTGAGGGTTAAGCACAACAATTTTTTAAAAGCGAATTAATTATCCTCGACGTGCAGGGTAGCCACAACCAGGGTAAAACAGCTCTTCAGAATCTCAGTTTGTTTTGAGGCAGAAAATACCTCACAACAGCTCAGGAAAGACAAAACAGGCGGCGCAGCACGAGGTGGCCATTCACGAGATGGCCTCCAGCAGGTAAGTCTTTTTCGCGCGCTTTCTCAGCAGCAGCTTCCCGCTTATTGCAACTCAAGCCAGAGCTGCAAATGGAAACCTGAGCCTCTGAAACAACACAACGGCGGAGAAGAAAGGGGAATGTAATACTAATTAATTCCCCCACTAAAGAAATGGCATTCGGAGGGGGGTAAGGGTGATACGACTTTTCAACAACGACACTTCACACGCCGCTAGCAGCAAAACGGAATAAAGACACAGCGGGCATCACCAACATTGGCAGAGGTAAGAAAATCTTTGAGCCTGTGCGGGAAGTCGGACGCAGAACGCCAGCTCAAACAGCCCGCTCCACCTCTTTTGGGGGGGGGGGCGTGAACAGCGCTTCCCTTTACAACGCGGATCTCAGACTGATTAAGGATTGCAAGGCTAAAGAGCAGAAGAAAAAAACCAAAGGAAACCGAATTGCCACATTTCCAAAAAAAACCCTGGCCCCCCCCCCCCTTTAAATAATTTCCTCCGTTTCAGTCAAGGAAGTATCCCAAAGCACTGCCTGTCTTCGCAAGGAGGCTGAGCAAAAACTGGGGAACGCTGAGGAGGAGTCACGTGGTGGAGGAGGAGCGTTACATCACAATCAAGCTCAGCCTGTGAATGTGGGAGACTAAGCACCTCCCACTACTGGATGCTCTGAACAGCTCATAGGAGAACTACAGTAATTGCATTACATTATTTTTGCTGTATTTCTTCATTCTGTAAATTAGCATGAACACAACAGTCTTCCCATTTTTCTGTTATCTTATTAACAATTCATAGAGAAATGGATTTTAAAAAAACAATTATATCAAATATTATTTTAATCATAAAAATAGTACTTCTATACAATTCAAAATAATATTGTATATTATTTTATCTATAATTTAAAACAATGAAATGTTTAAAAGACAAAATTTGGATACAGTCCTTGAATATAGATATGATCTAAAATTTTAACAGTGCTTTAAAAGGAGCCAGAAGTTAATTGCAGGGATGTACAGCAAAATAATTTTTATTTATTTATATCTCACCCTTAGTATTTTTACAAAGTGGGATATAAATTGGGGAGCATACCAAATACTCCTTTCTTTTCTTATTTTCCCATAACCCCTTGTAAGGTTGGACTGAGAGAGAATGACTGGCCCAAAGTCACTCAGCTGGCTTTCATGCCTAAGACAGGACTAGAAATCACAGTCACCTGGTTTCCATTGTGATGCCTTAACTCAAGAGTCTTCAAACTTGGCAAGTTTAAGACTTGTGGACTTCAACTCCCAGAATTCCTGAGCTAACATGACTGGAGGGGGAATTCTGGGANACTCCCAGAATTCCTGAGCTAACATGACTGGAGGGGGAATTCTGGGAGTTGAAGTCCACAAGTCTTAAAGCTGTCAAATTTGAAGACCTCTGCCTTGACTACTAGACCAGTTATAAAAGAAATAGTAGTTATACTGTAATACCATACCCAGCAATGGCAAGAAAACATTAACAGTTTGATAAGGAAAATCAATTACAAAACTATACACAATCATCAAGTACTGCATGCTGAATGAGCAGTATTGTTGAAAGGATAAAACAGGAAACAGAGGAGAAACGTGAACAAATTAACATGCAATCCAAACTGGAATTTTAACCTAATCTGATTTCAGTTTCATAATCACAGTTTAAAATACAATTATATCCAGAATGACATCTGAATCTGTATCATGAGTTAAATTATGGCAAGCCCAGGAGTGAACCACAGGGATAAATTAATAGAATCTTAATAATTGAAAGTGGCCATTTAAGAGTTCACCTTGCTCTTCAATTCTGGAATCCAAATTAAAGTATTTTCTCTACTACCACCACCTCCCCGGCCCACCCACTAACTCAGTTTTTTTTTTCCAAACATTTTCAAGTTTCACAATCTGTTTTTTTTAAAAAAAAAAAAATCCTGGACCACTTANCAAGTTTCACAATCTGTTTTTTTTAAAAAAAAAAAAATCCTGGACCACTTATTAAATGATAAAGCTATAATGAAGAAAATTGAGTTAACATTATTATTCCAAGAAATCTGACCAGGTTCTTGTGAAACCCTAGGATTTGGACTTTGCCCAAAATGAGGGCACGATCATATTCCATTCTGGGCATAGACATCGAAAAAAATCATCAATAAACCAAAACTTGTTCAGATGGCCTCCAAGATTATCAGGCTCCTGGAAACTAAATCCTCTGAGGAAGTTAAAGAAACTGGGTATAGGTATGCTGCATTAGAAGACTACAGGCAACTCCAAATACTTAAAGGTTAGTTTTCAGGAGAGCAGGCTACATCCAGCCGGTCCCATAGTCAATTTATGTACAAGGTATGCACCAGAATGAATATTCGTGTCAGAATGCAACTACGGTAGTAATAGTGAACTCTTCCAACATAGGAGCAATATGGCATCTCCAAAAAATGACACTTGTCTTCTATACCAACTGCAATTTTGGGGCCATCTTTGAAAACTGTTGCATGAAATAATACATTGCAGTTGTCTAGCCTTGAGATTACCAACACATGTATTATCACTGAATCAGATTGTTTCCCTCCAAGTACAATATAACCTGTTACTCAGACAAAGCAGATGCCCATCTTGCCACTGTTGTCTTCATGTTAGCAGTTTAATCAATAAAGGTAAATGAAATCTACAAAGTATGTTTTAAAGTTATGTTTGAAACAGTGATGAGCTTTCGGACTGTACAGTTGTGATCTAGTTTTCTTTTGTCCTAATGTCTTGCAAGCTTGCATTTTCAGAGGTACAGCGGTGAGCTGCTTTGTGCTGTACCTCAGATCACAGACAATACCAGGATACTTTTAAATTTGTCTATCTACATTAAAAGAAGGGGGTGCTATGGCTCATCAGTTAAAGATGCTGAGCTGAAAAGCTGACAGCATTGAATATGAAACCTGTGCACCATGAAGTAGGATGACTCTCATTTCTGCCCCAGCTCCTGCCCGCCTATCAGTTCAAAAGCACGCAAACACGAGTAGTTTAATAGGTACCAATTCTGTAACAGCATTCCCTGCACCTCTGACATATAGCCTTCAAATATAGCAAATGTCTTCAGACAATGCTGGCTCCCTCGGCCAAGTAATGGAGATTAGCAACATGCCCCAGAGTCAGACATGACTGGACAGGGAATCCTTTAACTTTATATTAAAATAATTCAGATTCAAAATATATAATTATAAGTAAGTTTTCCCCTTTTTACTAAAATTGTATTTAAAATTTGATTTAAAAATCTAAATCACCCTGCAAATAATTGTCTGTCTTTTCATTTATCAACAATAGCAGACATTACAACTCAAAGTTAAAAGTAACGAATTGCCGAGTCACAAGACCAAAATAGATTCTGATAAGTAAACAATCCAGTTGAAGTCAGATAGCTTGAAAAAGTGTATGAGCTTCTGTACCATTTTAAAAGAAATAAGCCAACTGATGGATATGCCTGATAAATTTAATTAAAGAATGGAGAGCAGAGGATCCAAAATGCCTTAAATAAAAAGCTTGTTTCAGTATCAGACATATACTGGAAGCATAGACCTATTCAAATGGATATGGGGAAGTAGAAATATTTGTTCTCAGTAGCTTTGAAATATCAAGTATTATGTCAAGACTTCTGAACAATAATATGCCAGCTTTGTCAATACAATGAAGTATCAATTTCAAATAGCATGCCTAGAAACCACTAAACTACCAGAGATATTTTCACAACTTTATCTTGTACACCAACATGCTAAAGTTCCACTTGCAGTCACTCATACCTTCATCTCCTCACTGGTCTACTGCAATTAGTTCTATGTAGGATTGCCCAGAAAACTATCCAGAAGCTACAATTAATTACAAATATAAGCTTCCTATAGGCTTCTGGGAGGGATTTAAGAAGCTGGTTATCATCCATAAGACTCTATGTGGCAACAGGGCCTGATTATTTGCAGCACCGTTTTCTCCCAATGGCATCTACCCATTCCAAATGCTCCCATTTGGAAAGCACACTCTTGGCCAGGCACATTCTTAAAATAATGTCATCTGATGAGACCTAAAGAGGATACCATTCCCAGGACAGTGTCTGCCCTCTAGAGTTATTTCCACTCAACCATTTGATAGGCCCCAGTTCTTTAGACCTTTACAAAGGCAGTGAAAACCTGGTCTTTCTTTGAGCATTTGGGTAAAAATGATTAGAGCTCTTACAAAAAAATAAGGCAATAAATCCGAGTTCCTGGCTGCCAGTTGTTAATATCTGATTGTATATATTATTTGATATTTTTGTTTATCTATTTATTGTATGCCTCCCAAAATTTCATATTTGAATTGGGCACAATATAAATGCTTTACATAAATAAATAAATTCAAAATGGAGGAAATTAAAAATGAGCTAACTGCTAACTTTGCAGGTTCCAGGCAACACATGAAGGCAAGCGTGAGGGCACATTATGAAGACAAAAAGAAGCAACAACTTATTCAAATAGAATCTAGACAAGCCATTCACAAGATAAGGACCATTTTGTAAAATCAGTCACAGAATCAAAGAAATATAATTGACACATTTTATTTTTCTGACAATTTTTAATCAATAGTTAATCCAGGTTCTAGTTCCTTAATCAAAGCTTCCCTAAGTTAAAATGTTGAAATACAGACTACTCAACTAGATTTTAAAATATTTGATCTTGATTCATCTTCATAATGTGATTAAACATTGCTATCAAATAGAATTAGTCAAAAAATAGCTCACACGTAGCAATTTGTTTTATATGCTCCTTCTCCAAGAATATCTGCTATCATTTACTTTCTGTGGCTAAAACACCTGGCTTAAAGTCACTTCTCTGGTTGATACAAAAATCAGCCAACAACTCACTGATAACAGGCCCAAAACTCTTCCTGAGTTGTGATAAAGCCTTAAATTAATAATTTCTATTTTATGAATAAGCAGCTACAAAATATAAGCATGAAAACAAATTAGAAGTCCCAACTTACAAATGTCCAGACATGTTCATATGTGCTTATGGAAAACCAAAGGGAAGACTGAGGAGATATCTCCCTCATTTCATGTTTCTCTTGGATTGACATCAACCACTAAAGCCTTGCAAGACCAAATGTGTGTTGATAAAGACTCTTTCTATATACCCTCTAGAAATTTCTTCACAATCTGAATACAATAACCAGGTATCACTCCCATCTATCATAAACCAAGCAGCAAAAGTAGCATGACCCTATTTATACTTTCACGAACATCTCTTGATTGGAGCGAACCAGTGAGGTAAAGAAATGAACTCAGGGTGCCTGAAGAGATGATTTCGAGTCATTTGAAAGCCCAGCGAGCCAAGTCTCTGAGGTTGACTGTAAATGGTGCAATAACTGTTTCAGCTTTTAGAATTCAAGGCGAAAGGCGAAGAGCAACTCGTCTTCCATTCCCGTACAGAGAATGAACAGAGAAACTTCATTTTTATGACCAAACAAGCACAGCTTCGGCGATTACGGGCCCGGCTTCCAAAGTGGGGGAAAGTCAAGCCCAGGGGAGGCAGGTCCCAAGCCGGGTGGAGCAACTCAACAGGGCCGGGCAGTGAGTTGGCAACCCGGCTGGGAGGGGGACGAGAGGGAACTTAACAGCACCGAGGAATAGGAAAATGTAGTCCACGATTTCCGAGGAGAAATCGCAAGGGACCTTCGAGAAAGGGGGAAAAGCGGAGGCTATGAGAGGGAGGGAGCGGCCTCCAAGATGCAGGAACTTGGGGAGGGGAGGGGAAGGGGCGTAGAAACAATATTGCGAACAACGTCGACGCGATGGGAAGGAAATAATGGGGAGGATAAGAACTGGACAGGACCATCCGACAAGAGGGGCGGCCAGGCAATAAAAAAGGAAGAAAACGCTGAAATCCTGGAGGTTTCACCACCTGGGGAAGAAGGAGGGAGAGACACTAGGAAGGCATCGCCCGCGTCCCTCGGATCCACCCCGCCCTCCGGGCCACTCTCGCTCAGGGGACGATGCTTCGAAGGAGATATATCCATCGCCAGCTCACCTTCTTTGTCGGCCCGGGCCGCGTTGAGAAGCAGCGCGACCAATAACCGCAGCGCTACTCCGAGCCAAGGGACGGCCGTCGTCGCCGCGAGGCTCTCGGTCACCACGGGAAGAGAGGAAGACCCGGTGGAGCGCGGAGTCGCTTCCCATTTCAGCCTTGTTGCCGCCGTCGCCGCCGCCGTCGCCGCCATCACGCTCGTTTGCCGCCTCAGCGCCTGAGAATTCCGCGTCCGTCTTCGGGCCCCTCTTCGGCCCGCGAGGGTGCGCGAGGCGGTTCTTGCCGCGTCTCGCTCGCTCCTCCCTCTGGCGTTGGGCGCGTGCCGGAGGCAGCCGCGGCCGGGGCGCGAGCATTCGGCGCGCGCACATGACTCACGCCAGACAGACCCTCGGCTCCGCGCGCGTCATGAAGCAGGAGGGCCGGAGGGCGGTGCTTTGAGATCGGCTCCGCCTCTCCGGGACGGACCAAAAAAACAAAAAACAAAAAACACCAAAGGAACGGAAGAGTTGCCATCTTGGAGAAGGGCAAGGCACTTACTCACCCCCATACAGTATTTCACCAAGAGCTGCGCAAGCCAAGAACGGGCTGGGGCCATTCCATCACCTTTAGAAAGGGCGGATGGCTACAACTGGATGCCTCGAAAACAGGAGTGGGCCACAATGGCCCCTTTACAACCTGTGGACTTCAGCTCCCAGAATTCCTGTCCCAGCCATGCCCAGGAATTGTCATGATTTTATGCCATCTCAGGAATTCTGGGAGTTGAAGTCCACAAGTTGTAAAGGGCCCATAATTGCCCCCTCTGCTCTAAAACCATGAAGAAAAAAAAAAGGGGGGGGAAGGTCGTGCCCCGGAAGTAAATTTCCCTCATGTTTGGTCAAGCGCCTGGATTTTTCTATTTAAAGCTAGCGCTTCCAGTTGGCTTCGCTTCCTTAAAACCCATCTGCTCGTAACATTCCTTTCGAGTTCTCATCAAGTGCGCGAGCTTTGCAAGGATGGAAGTTCGGAAATTCGGGAGTTTTAAGTCTTAAAGCCCCTGATTTTACCCATCGTGCCGGGCATAGTCGCTTTATTTCGAATTCAGATGCTCTCGCTCTGCAGTCGTTGTGCATTTTGGGCAAATACTTGAACTTTCCCGAACGCCGCCCCACCTCCCGCACCGATGCCTTTTCTGCACGGAAGAACCGAGCATTGCTCGCCTGGAAAGAAAAAGCACAGATACGTACAATTAATTGTGCAGCAGTCTCACTCGTTGCCCTTGAATTGGGAATGGATGACAACTGCCGTTGTTCCCCGTTCTGGATAATAATAGACTGGTTGCGAAGGCTGCTGAATATACGTATTTGGAAAAATAACTCCGAGGAGTTCACTTGGAATTATCTTTCATGACTTTGAGTAAGACCCCGTTTAAAAGTCAAGTGATTTCCACAAATTAAGGCATAAACTTTAGACCCTTTTAAAGCCCTTAAGATCTACAATGACTGAGTTTTAGAGGACTACCAAGCCAAAATCAAACAAGGTATTTTGTGTGAGATGCCTGTGGCTTGTGGCGTGCATTACAATTGATGAAGAGAAATTGGAATAGATATGGGAAGAACGTTAAACCGCATGAATGAAAGGAGAAACAAAGGTAGAGAATTGGGCTGAAGGACATCAACAGCTCGATTATTTCCTATTTTAACATGAAATAACTACAGCAGTGTAATCAGAACAAGACACATATATTGTAAATGCAGAAATCCTTTCATGTTCTCTCACACATCAACAAAGTTATAAAAATATTATCTATAATGGAAAGGCAGGCAGACCCAAATTAAAGAGGCCAGAAACTGGAATAGAAACTTTGCACAAGAAAGGGAAAGTGAAAACAAAACATGTACAGTTCTTGCTTTTTAAAAATTCTTCCACCTTTCTTTAAAAAGGTGATGGACAAGGCAACTGCATCTGGACAACTGGAATGACTTGCATTTCTCATCAAACATATTTTTGAACAGAAAAGTAGCTTTGAGACAAACATACAAAATATGCTTATTCTGATGCAGCAACTTGCTACTGCAATTGAGTATCTTTGTTTTATACGTTAGTTATGTACAAAATCAGCCAGATGTTTAGATTGTATTTGGCATTTTTATCCACCCATTGAGTCCTTCCTAAGGATTTGGGATAGGCAGATGCTATTTTTTTTGTTGATGGTGCTGCTCCAAGTAAAACTGCCTTTTGCAATTGACTGATGGTGATTTTGTCAAAGTCAATGATGTTCAAATGTCCTTCAGATGTTTTGGGATTGCACCCAAGGCACTGTTTTTATTATTACTGTTACTGGTATTATATTTTTATGCTCTGTACGTATGGCTGTGTGTATAGCAACTGGTTGGATAGCATGGTGTAAGAATGTACCTTTGTCACGAGAGACCAAGTTCAAATTGTGGCTGATACTTACCTTATCATTAACAAAATCCACATCAAATATTGGGCAATCAGAGCAATCTGATGATATGTAAGCTACTGTAACAAATCATACATGAATGAGACAAGAGAGCTAGAATTGATGGATATGGAATTGATGGAACAGGATACCTAGTGAGAGAAGATGGATGAAACTTATGAGGAAACTACAGATGGACCGAAGACCTACATTCACACAGATTGAGGATTAGCTAGTTACCAAACACTTCATAGTGAAGAGGAAGGTGCTCTCACAACTTGAGACTGACCAATTACACATTACATTCTGGACTCAAGAAGACTCAGAAAAACAACTGGATATTCAGCCAACACCTAAGGATGGAATGTCTCTGCCACATCCCCCATTACAGAGCCCAGCAGTTGATGTGAGGTATAAGATCATAGATAATCTCGTTACCAAGACCAATTACCAAGGTCAGTGGACAAATATAATCAGATTATATGCTAGAAAATGCCAATAGAGTCCACATGACAATCCCTCTCAGCACCATAACTCAAATCAATGAACATATATGCTACAGCTGCTCTAGCCCTGGAAATGTTTAGTTATATGATCAAGAACAGTGGTATATCATGCACACACACACACAGACACCTGGAAAATGAAATTAGAAGCTATTATCAAGGAAACTTAGAGGTTAGTAAGATGATAAAATTACATCAGAATATGAAAATTAAAAATAAGACTTGGCTACTGAAGAATCTATGGTGGCACAATGGTCAGAAAACATTATTGCAAGCTGACTGACTGGTCTCAGCCAGTTTGATCCTGACCAAGGTTAACTCAGCCTTCCATCCTTTTAAGGTCAGTAAAATGAGGCCCCAGATTGTTGGGGCAATAAGCTGACTCTGTAAACTGCTTAGAGTGGGCTGTAAAACACAATGAAGCAGTATATAAGTCTAAGTGCTTTTGTTAATGCCTTTGCTACTGAAAAAAAAATACAAAGGCCTGACTCCATCTGAAGCTCTTGACTGCGAAACAAAGGCTCACAGAACTGGCTACCAGGCCAAGGAGATACCCTATAGAAGCAGAGGCCAAGAAGATAATTGCCCTGTCCTCTTAAAAAAAACAACAACATCCAAAGTACATTCCAACTGCAGCACAACAAGAGAATAACTGCAGAGTTACCAACAGCAGGAATTGAACAGTACTGGAAGAACACAAGGGAAAAAGGGAGCATATAACACCAATGCAAAGTGGCTGTAAGACCTGAAAACAGACTAAAGCAATCTTCCAGAAGAGGAACCATTTACCATCACAGTACATGTGTGTTCCATCATTCTCTGCCTGGCAAAAGTATATGGATATGTGGTGCTAGGAAACCTTGTATCAATTGCAACGTTTTTTGGCTTCAAATTTCCATTTTCTTACAAAGATCTATCAGCTTCAGAAATGAGATTTTCCTTCAGACTGCATCAGTAAGAGAAATACTGATAATCCTCGACTTACCACCATAATGCAGCCCAATATTTCTGTTGCTAAGTGAGACAGTTGTTAAATGAGCTTTTGAGCTTGCCAAGATTGTTAAGTGAATCACTGCAGTTGTTAAGTTAGTAAGATGGTTGTTAAGTGAATTTGGGTTCCCCATTGACTTTGTTTTGTGAGAAGGTCATAAGAGGTGATCACATGACCTAGGGACACTACAACCATCATTAAATATGAAGTGGTCGCCAAGTGTCCAAATTCTGATCACATGACTGTGGGTTGTCAGTGCAATGGTTGGAAAGGCCCTGTCACACTGCCCAACGGATGCAAAACGGACACAACGGATGAGAAAAATGTTCCATCGAATCCGTTGTTATCTCGCTCGCAGAAGGGCAAAAATTTTTGCATAACCGGAGCGGATACAATGGACGGGGGGAGGACGCCAGGGCGGATGGAAGCGGGAGTGGAACAGAAGCCAGCAGATGGAAGCGGATGGAAGCGTATGGCACATCGCTAGGCTTCCGGGGGACCTCAGCAAAGCGGACGCGGAAATGGATACAACGGATGCACAGCGGATGCAGCACGGATTGAAGCGGATGCGAGCGAAGCTAGTGGATGCACAGCGGAAGCCTAGCAGATGCAAAGCGTTCACTGCGCATGCGGGGAGGATGCATTGCGTCAGCCCCACGGATATAATGGAAGCAGCTCGGAAGCAGGGTCGCCAATTCAGAGGAAGACTGTTCCAGACACCATCGACTGCCTTGCCTGTCTGCCTGCATGTCTGCCTGCCAGCTGCTGCCAGCCTCCCTGCCAGCCTCACTGTCCTGCTGCCTGCCAGCTTGCTGCCAGCCGTTGCTGTCAGCCTTGGTGCCTGCCTGCCTGCAAGGCTGGTTCATGCTGCTGCCAGCCTTCCTGCAGCCTTGTGGCCTGCCTCCGCTGCCAGCCTTGTGCCAGCCTTCCTGTCAGCCTTGGTGCCTGCCTGCCAGCCTTGGTGCTGGCCTGCCTGCCAGCCTTCCTGCCAGCCCTTGGTGCCTGCCTCCTGCCCAGCCTTCCTGCCAGCCTTGGTTTCTGCCAGCCTCCTGCCAGCAGCAACCCCCCAACCATGCTGAAGCACAAGCAAGCCTCAGCATCTGCTGCAGCCTCATTGCAAGAGGGACAGGCTACCATCCGCGCCCTGGCCTGCACTCTGTCTGCGTAGTGGGCGTCTGCAGCAGCGGCTCGCTCTTCTGGGCTGGGGCTTTGTGCTGCTTCTGCTTCTGGAGGAGCTGATGACAAGCACTGCAGCACCAGCCACCTCCACAGCACCTGCACCCTTCACCCTGAGACTGAGCGACCAAGAGGAGTACCAGAGACTCATTTTTGTTCTATAGCTTGTTGTTAATAAAGTCTATTTATGATTCACACACTTGCTATTCATTTCTTTTTTTTAATAAGTCTTGCTGGAAACTTTTAGAAATGGTTTAAGCCTTTGATGCTTGTGGATGGGTTTAAGATAGCAGTGGGATCTGGTTTGAGATAGCGCTGTGGAATGGGCAGGGAATACCTTTGGGATGGGTAATAGCTTGTGGATAGATAGAACCTCTCAGTGCAAGCATAGTGGGACTGTATGGTCCACCTCCCATGGTGCCACACTATGGCCTTTATTATCATAACAATGTAATCATTGATCCACACATTTCAACATAAACACATCTTTATTAATAGCCCTGTTCATTGTGCGGGCCACTCAACATACATGGCAACAATCTCATCAGTGTGATGAGATAGCCTGAAGGAAGCATGCCATTAAGCATCTATCATCCTGTCTGCCACTCCACTGCTCTGCTGGGAGTTGCACCAGTGTTTCAGGAGGTTGCGCTGCTTTTCCTTCACATGAGGCCTCTGTTGGGGCTTGCACATCCTCAGTGTCCTATCAGGTTTCGCCCTTGCCTCCATTCCCAGCCTCATGTCCCCGTTGCCTTGTTGAAGGTCCACGAGCCTGTTCTGCAAAGACGGGTAGCGGGTGCGCATGATTGTGCAGGAATGCAACAAGCTTCCATGATCCTCGCTCACGGTCTCTGGGCGATGCTGCATGGTGGTGAGAAGTACCGTGGAACCTGTTGGTCAGGATGCCAAAGGCGTTCTCCACACCCGCCTTGCCCTGGACAGCCTGTAGTTGAAGATCCTCTCTTCACGGGTGAGGAGTCTGGAATGTAGGGCTTCATGAGGTTGGTTGTGAGGAGAAAGGCGTCATCCCCCCAGATGAAGTAGGCACATCTTGTGTGTCGTTGGGCAGGGGTCTGGATCTGGGAAGTCCCACGAGGTTGCGTTCCAGCTCCTCCTTGAGGTGACTGCTTGTATACCTGGGCATTTGAAGATTGAGCCGTTGCCTAGCACGAATGTAACATGAACTTGTAGTCAGCATCGACCATGGCGAAGAGGGATGATGCTGGAAGAAGCCCTTTGTAATTGAAATAAGGTGGACGCCGACTTGGTGGTGCTTTGCAGGCCACGTGCTTCCTCCATCTAATGGCTCAACGGTTGTGAAGTTCCACCTCTGTACCATGCTCTGCAAACTTTCTTCCAGCGCTTCTTGCAAGTGGAGGGGCATTTCTGGAGGAGCTGCTCCTTGTATTCTTCGATGATGGCTGCACTCATCTTTCTCTGACCACAATGCTGATGGTGTTGTGTGGCACCCTCCAGCCATACTGCATGCTCCTGTAGGTGGTCCCTGAGGCCAGGTGGCGCAAGTGAGTGCCACCTTGAGCCCAGGTTCCAGGCTGGGCTGGAAGTTGTGTTTGCCTTGGTCAACCTGGGTGTCAGGCGCTGCACAACTTCGTCAAACATGGCTGAGGCATCTCATGAAGTTCTGGAACGTCCGAGTGTCTTCGTTCCTGAACTCCCATCAGTTGTGTACAGCCGTACTTTGCTCTTCTCTCTCACGATCCATCTTCGGACCCAGATGCTTCTTGGCCAGCCTCCTTTTCTTCCGCGTAGTAGAGTTCACAGAGCCTGTAGATGGCTTCACACTGTTGCAGAAGGATGGTGGCTGCAAAAGGACTGTGTTACGATCCACGGTTGACATGACTGGATGCTGTGGAAGAGCAAGAGTCAGATGAAGGCTGCAGAGGTCTGCACAGCTGGGGCTGCTGGGCTGAAAGTGAGATGCAGACGAGTTGCTCGCCCTTTTTATAGGCAGTAATAGGTGTCCCTTTGCTGCCTCTAGGCATCTCTAGGCATCCTGTAGACATCCTTAATATGAAGATAAGGTCACCCTTGTGAACTTTTTTTCCGTTTAAAACGCTGTTGTTTCGCTTGGCATCCATTCCTGCATACCGTTCTGCATCCTTTCCATTCTCCTGCGTCCGAGCGGATGCGAGTTGCGCGGATTGCAGAACGGATGCCTAGCGGATATAGCGGGATGCGTAACGAGATGCAGAACGGATGCCTAGCGGATGCAGAAACGGACAATTGGATACATTTTCCGCGCAAAAGTTTTTTTGAAGGCAGCTCAAAACTTTCTGAGCGGATGAAAACTCAAGAAACGATGCTGACACGGATAGAGAGGAAGCAAAACGGAGGCAGTGAGTACAGATCGTTGACCAACGGATGGCAAGCTTTTTTGTCCGTTTTACATCCTCTTTGCATCCGTTGGTGCAGTGTGACGGGCTTAAGTGTGAAAAATGGTCATAAGTCACTTTTTTCAGTGTCGTTGAAGGTCACTAAATGAATGGTTGTAAGTCAAGGAATATCTTAATTTTCCTCCCTCTACATCTGTTCCAGTGTAGATTTTCCCTCGTGCTATTTACATTAAAAAGAAGAAAAGCTACAAATTGTATGTGAAAACATACGTTATCTGACATTTTGAGTATAATTTTTAAGTATGGTATATCTTGGGCAAGTCCATTTTTAGTGGAAATCAAGAGCAGTTCACACCAGTTCTTCATCTCAGCTTCATCTGAATCATTGTCGAGCTAACAATTCTGTAAAGCACTATGGGAGAAGAGTATAAAAGCATATTGAGATCTCCTAATGGGACCAAACCCTGTTTATGACTAAGCCCAACAGCTCTGGGCAAAATGTCTAAGGGAAGGGCACTTACTATTGCATACTTTATAATGCCAATGAGGAACTTTTCAGTGCATTGCTCTTTAAAATTGATCTCTGGTGAAAAGAAAGCTCACAACTGGCCAATACTTTAAACAGAACCAGTCAAAGTGACACACACACAAATATGAGCTTTTAGATTGTATTTTTTGGTAGGCTGGGAAAATAAAGCAGGGTTTGATTTTAGAACCATGGCTATATTACATCAGGATGTTTCCTCAAATGGCAAGAAGCTGACAGACATGCAGATGGAAAGTTGTCTGTTACCCATGGTTGCAGCATCCTATCTGTGAAGAGATTGGCAGTGAGGTTAAGAAGGGAACTGGAGCCAGAGCAGCTCTTGGGAAAAACAGAAAAGACAACATGTCTTTTGTCACCAGTAACTTTTAATTGTCCATGATGTATACTTACATCATCTTTGGCATGCTGCATGTTGGTATCTACTCACTCTGCAAAATAGGTGTGCTATCTATTTTCAAAGTCCTTATCTTCTTTCTCAGTGTTCTTTATCTTTGAAACCAGACCAATAGAAGATACTTTCTAATAAACAGCTGTAGTGGATGTAGAAATACATTCCATCCTGATGTGACATTCTTTCAGCTTTTTAAACAATGGAACCAGGTCCCCTATCAACTCTCAATGTTTCCTCATATTTGCATGTTCCCTGAATTCTTCTAAGATGATCCCATTTGCATTTCAAATTTTTACAGTTTGTCTAAATCTTTCTTAAAGGTTGTCGCCCATCACCAAACACAGTATTCAAGGCATGGTGTAATCAAAGAGCAAAACAACTTGCTATGATTCAGAAATTATGCTTCTATTAATAAGGTCTAAAATTACATTTAATGGTTTTTTTTCAGCCAGATCCTGTCAACTCATATTCAGTCTTTTATTATTATGCATCATTTTCTAAGATCTTTATCAGAAGTACTAATACAAAGAGTAATATGATTTTTGTTTAGAAACCAAAGAAGTTTATGCTTGTTTGTTAAATTTCATTCTGCTTTTTCAGCCCATTTCTCTATCCTGTGAAAATGATTTTGAATATTCTTTTTGTCTTCTAGGATATTAGTTTCTTTCAGATACATCATCTGAAAATTGTGATAATCATTGCCTCCTTTCTTCTTGATCATTATAGAAATATTAAAGAATGAAGACCAAGGACTGAACCTTTAATAAGTCACTTGATAGATTTTCCAGTTTTGATAAGGAATCACTCATCAAGTGTGATTTTTGAGCTGTCATAGATTCACTTAATTAGTATTCCTCCAACTCAAACTTTGATAATCACAGAACCATGTGGTATTTGTCAAGTGCCTTACTGAAATCAAGATATATTACATCTACTGCATTCCCTTAATCTTTTAAAGTAATTACATTATTTGGAATCCTGTGCAGCATCTTGACTTTAATATGATATGAACATGAAACACTTTGCTTGGGCTTCCCACTCCAAAAAGGGCAGCAACTGACACATCAGCTGATGTTTGGTAAAGGCCTTCCTACCTATGGCCTCTACTTGCTTATTAAACACAAGTTGTGGATCCAGGAGGATTCTCAAGTCATGGACTTATTTCTTTGGGAGATTATTGCTTCATCCACATCCAATATAGAAGTTGTTGCAATGAAGCCAGATTATGCATAAATACACCTCTGTTTGTCCAGAAATGTTAACTCCCCCCTCCCTGCAATCTGTCACAGCCTCCAGATATGGAATAAAATCCTCTGTTCCAACTCTAGCTCAGCCCAAGGTGGATATAAAACCTCCAAACAATTTCATGTAGGTGTTAAATATTACAGGGAACATACCACACATACTTTGACTGCTTCTGCCCCATAACTATTTTTCTGGAGCAGCCCAGTCAGGAAGAAATGAAGCAACAATGAATCAGTGACATACACTCCTAACCTTCACAAGTAGTCCAGGGGGATATCATTGTCAAAAGTAGCAAATGCCATCAAGAGGTCTAGTTGATTTGTGGGGTTTGCATTGCCTCCATTTAGGTCCTGACAGTCTTCTACTAATATGGTTTTCATCCAATCTTCAGCTATTCTGAGAAAGGAATCCAGATAAACTGCTTGATCTAGGAGTGTCTGCAACTGTCACTATACCATCTCCTAAATCCTCTCCCAAAATGGAAGATTGGAAGAGATAACTTCTTCAGGAGCAGGTGCACTTCTGTTCTTCAAGCAACATGCCATGATATTTCACAACGTTTAAACATTTTATTGGAATATGAAATAAATCTGGTATAGTGACATGTACTGTATATGGATTTTAGTCTTTTAAAGATTTGATATCTCTAGTGTCCTGTCTACCATGAAGAATAAATCTCAGAAATTATTGAGAATAGGCCATTTCAGACTCAGAGAGACTGTGTCATGGAATCTCTTACAACAATTGGTTGAAGTCCAGTGGTGCTACAAAATGTTTATAAACTTCTTTCAATAAAATGGCCATACTATATACTGGGATTTTTGGAGAAGCTCCTTTTTGTTTGATTTTTCTTTATTTGCTCTTTCCTACCATGATATCTTCTTGAGTTTATGCATAATAGCCCCTTGTATGTGTCCAGCTTATTTTTACTCCTTTCTGTTCCATTTCCGGTGAGCTTCTGGACTGGTTGATTCTGTCCTTAATATGAAAAAGTAGATCTCTGTTTTACACATGACTAGTGTTATGTGCTATGCAGTGAGTTGACTGTTTAAGCAAGTTTAAACTTGCTGATCAAAGCCACAGTTGATTCTGTTGCTTGTGAGCAGTTTGCATGCTGAAGTTATGTCAACTCTCTACATCACTGTGAGTAGCATTCTTAGGCTAGGGCTCATGCCTTTTAAAACAATTTGCTTATATTTATTTCATCAGACGAGATGCTGAAGTAGATATTGTTTAATGGCATTGTGTTAAAAGGGAATAATCCTCTTTCCCTAAATAAGAGACTGTAAAAATTGGAAATTTCTTTTAAACACAAAAGTCTGAAAACCCATCATGCTTCCAAAATTGCTATCATTGGTTAGAAAAAAACCCATACATGTTTTCTGTACAAACATGAACAGCAATATTTACATGGGTGAAGGCAAATGAGCGAATACTTTGAGAGATTATTAAAAAGGAAAGATTGCTGTAAGATAAAGCACTGGTTCTTCTGATTTCCAATGTCAATTCTTTTTTCTCTTTTGAAATTTATAGGGGAAAAATCAAAAAATAAAAGACAATTTGCAAATACCTAACATGTCATCATAAGAAGATAAGACAATTTGTTGGCATTTGTATCATGTTCAGATATACTGCACACTTTCTCTCATCTCATATAATGTTACTTGTTTGGAAAGTGGAGTCCTTTTTTGAAGCTTTAATGTAAAATTAATTAATAAACAAAACAAAGAGTTGCAAATAAAACTGAAGTGCGTATGATTTTAAACTGTAAGAAGATTTACATGATTGTTTTTGATTGGTAATCTTTGACATAATCTAATCTAAATGTGAACAATTTGTCAGAGAATAATCAATAAAGTGATTCATCTGACAACCATCTATATTTAGTCACGCTCCAAAGCACATGTTGTGGATTAGACATTTGGTAGTCACCAGACATTTTACCATATAATTTACATTCTTATGTTCAGAAAGCTTGCTATAAAACTGTTGACACTTGTGAGCTAAACAAACAACCAAGTGTACACAGTTTTTTAAACAAACATCTGTACAGTTATCTCAACCATTTATACAGCGAATGTCATATATCCTGACATTCTTCTATGCACCTAGTACAGTGCAATCCTAAAGCAAGTTAATTCCAAAATAAATGCTACTTCCTCAGTGTAATTCATTTTTAAGGAAAGCTGAGATGCTTTCAGATGCTTTTTCAAATTGTAAGAACAGTTTGACTGGAAGCTGATAAACTTCAACTGTAGTCAAACTGAAGCTGCAGCCATCTCTCTACAATGCTGTAATTTGGATTCCTTCATTGAGCAGGGATTGTATTAAATGGCCTAAATGCTCCCCTCCAGTTCTACTGTAGGTCTTTATTTACTTTCTTTTTACAACTGAATTCATATATTTCTATTACAACTAAAGTATATAAGTAACACTATCCTTTACCTTTCAGTGGTCCCATGAAATCAAAGTACTGTAGCTAGAATATAACTATAGTGGTTGGAAGATGAACATTTGAAACTGCCTATTGTTGTATCTAGCATCAAGATTTCCCAACTAGTTCTCCAGATACATTAGACTTCACTTCTCAAAATGCCTCTCTAACATGACTCCACATTTGGAAGAAAGTTCAGATCCTGGAGGATATCAGATTCATATTGATCGGAGCCTTTCCAAGATCTGAGTTATTTTTTCCTGTACACAATATACACAGTAGAACAAGAGTCTTTCTGTAGGTAAAATCAGTCGTGGGATTCAAATTTTTTTACTACATGTTCTGTGGGCGTGGCTTGGTGGGTGTGNGGCTTGGTGGGTGTGACAGGGGAAGGATACTATAAAATCTCCAGTCAGAGGTGGTATTTGCCGGTTCCCTGAACTACTCAAAATTTCCGCTACCAGTTCTCCAGAACTGGTCAGAACCTGTTGAATACCACCTCTGGGTAAAATGATTGTAACTTAATAATGGTTTTACTTCCCCCCTCAAAAGTTAATTATTTTATGCTCCCCTCCCCCTTAGGTTACCATGTGTATTTTCATTCTTTCTTTCATCTACCAACTTTCATTGATATTTTCATTACTTGGTATTCTCTGAACTTAGTTGTTTTCTTGCAGACATTTCATTACCCAAATTCGGTAACATCATCTGGCTCTAATGATGGTACCTAGTTTGGGTAATGAACTATCTGTAAGAAAACAACCAACCTTTCAACCCTGAACTACAAATATTCTCCTTTATTGATATTACTTCCATTAGAAATCACAGAAATAATATTGTCCCATCTACTACCTCCATTTACCATGCTTTCAGTAGCTGCTTTCTACATTTCTGGTACATTAGAGCCAACAAATGAAACCGACAAACTGTTTTGTTTTAAAAATCTTTCCATCTACTGGACTATGCTATGCTATGCTATGCTATAACCTCATATCCATGTGATACGATTGCGAAGGGCTACCAGGATGGGAGGTTCTGAACTTTCGCTCACCCTCAGCCCAGCCTTATTCAACTACAATGCATTCAAATCAAATTATGAATGCAATCTGCCCTGAGGTCAAGCATGGATCCATTAAATATTTTATATGCATGTTTGTGTTAGAACAGAATTTTGCTGCAGATTCTTTTGTTTGACCATTGGTCCATACAGGTGAATACTCTGAATGTGGAATCTCCATAGCTTCAGGCAGCTTTGGAAATGTGAAAGACTGACATCATCATCATTGTCATCATCGTTATCATCACCATCATCATTATCTTCACATTAGTATATCACCTTTCCTTCAAGGGCTCAAGATAGTTTATGGAGCAGAGTTGTCCTATACTTTATGCACATTAAACAATTATTCTACCACTAATAGGGTATTTTATTCAACAGGAGCAGTGGTGGCATTCAAATTTTTTAATAACGATTCTGTGGACGTGGCTTGGTGGGCGTGGCAGGGGAAGGATACTGTAAAATCTCCAATCAGAGGTGGTATTTGCCGTTTTCCCTAACTACTCAAAATTTCCACTATCGGTTCTCCAGAACTGGTCAGAACCTGCTGAATACCACCTCTGAACAAGAGATATAATTTTATTTGTTTGTTTATTTGATTTCTACAGCTACCCATCTCAACAAGTGACTCTGACCAGCATATGTCATAATATGATGACCATATTGACACATTAAGCTTTTCAAAACATCTATGACAGAGGATATAATGTTTTTTTCCTCTAAAGAACTCAATGAACGATAGGACTCACCCAGAAAAAAGATTTCACCCATTGTGCCAAACCATTAAGCCATTCACTTAGATATGATTTGTTGAATGTGTCATGGAAGGCTGTTTATGCAGGGTGAGAAACCAAACTATAATTTTATAGTTATATATATAATTTTCAAACTACAGTGACAAAAAGTTACATCTTATGCTGAACCAAAATTACATTTCAGTTTAATGTATTATGGAGACATGTATATCTGTAGCATTCGGGAATGCAGGCCACCTTTTCAAAGGAGGAAGAAGGCGGCAACTTCGTAGATAAAAGTATTTTATTCATTTAGCCCCATTAGTTTCTTTGGCATATTTTACAGGCTGCAGTATAATATGACATATAATGACACTTTTAAAAAAAGTAACAATTGCAACATCATTGCGATTTTCTGTGTGCTAAAGTCAGGTGTGAAAGTTTAAATGATTTGTGTTTGATGTTTACTGATCCAAAGATCACTTTCTGAAGGATTTTATATTCTCATTTTTTTAATCTTTAGAGTGCTCTCCTCAGAGAACATGGACTCTTCAGAATTCACTCTCAGGTGATTGTACATCAAGCCGCTAAGGCAAGAGTGGACAATCTGGGTAGAAAAATAACATGATGTATATTAGGATGATGGTGGTGACCATCATCATCATTATCATTGTTGTCATTCCTTCATCTCTGCAACTGACAAATCCACACTTTAGTTAAGAATGATTTGTTCTTGGCAATGTACTAAGTAGAAACAACAGAGGAAAGGAGACAGAATATGAAGTGGAAACAGGATGGCATCTGAACTATTTAAAAAAAAACCTTCCTTAGGTACCATAGATTATCCTACTGTACATCCAGAATGTGAAATAAAGTATATGGCATTACAGTGTTAATCCTTTAAAACCTAAAATCTAAATACATGCTGTGACTACATTTATTCCCAGCTATCTTTTCATTTGCCTCTCTTACTCCTTGCTGCTGTCTTCATACAGTAAGAACTCTCATTTAGAATTTTTACTTGTTACCCATGTGTGAGTTTTTAAATGGAGATTTTTAGATTTACTGTATCATTTGCATCAGAATTGGTCATAATCATGGACCTGTTTAACACCTTACCTGATTAAATATTCTGGAAACTCTTATCTCTTTTATTTACAACAACTATTGTCAGATTAGTATGATTCAAATTCTCTGAATGGAGTTAAGTTTTGTTACACTGTCTGTAAAATTAGGCTTCCATTGATCAGTTCATTCTCAATTGTACCATGTTACTATGCTTTGTTCTGTTTGGTTCTATTCAGTTTTACTTTATTTTTAATGTTTATTTTTTTGTTCCAGACCGTGACTGTAATAAACATTGAATGAATGTAGTTATCCATTTGTATTTATTTTGGTGTTTGGATTTTTAGGGAAGAGCATGTACATTAAGATTATATTAAAGGGAGGTTGGATCGCAAAAAAATTTAGGAACCACCATTTTAATTAGAAGCTATAGGATACCACTGCCTATATTAAAATGGAACTTCTAGATTAAAAATGTCAAAGATTGCAGCTATTTGGGATTAAAAATAGTAAGTTCAAAGTCTCAATAAAAAAAAATATTTTTGACATTGTGATCACACTCAATAAACAAGATGTAAACTCTCATTTGTTACCAATATTCCTGCTAAACCAAGCCTAAGCTTGAGAAAGAGAATCTTCTTTAAGGATAATTGGTATTATACAAGTAGGAACTACCATTGCAAGAACTACTATTTATTTATTTTATTTATTTATTTTTGTCAATTGCTTGCAAGATAATAGGTATAAGTAAAAACATAGTTATGAATACATAGATACACATAAGGAAAAAAAATTAAAAGAAACAATAGGACAGGGACGGTAGGCACATTGGTGCGCTTATGCACGCCCCCTAAGACCTCTAAGGAAAAGGGTGAGGTCAATAGTAGACAGTCTAAGGTTAAAGTTTTTGGGGTTTGGGAAAGAAACCACAGAGTCAGGTTAGCAGATCCAGACACTTGACCATCTGTTGCTAATTGAGTTCCTGCAATCAAGTTTGTCGGGTTAATCTTGAGTTGCATCTATTGTTTCTCTTGTGTTGTTATGGTTGAAGCTGAGTATTCATGAGACGATGGGACATTGCAACTGTATGATTTACATACTATACTTAGATTCGGAACCAGAAGGCGCGTATTCTTAGGTCTTTCTAGGCCAGCAATTTCATAGTCTGGGTGCATAAGAATATTCTGCAATGAGGTGAGAGTGGAGAACTTCTTGTGAAATATTCTGGACTTGCTCCACTGGATTAATATCAGATACGTAACCATGGGTTCCAGACTCGATGAGTATGTATTTGAGTATTGGTCGTAGCAAATGTTTGTATGCTTTAGATAAGTAGTGTGAAATTACCAAGCAAAAGGCTGTAAGATTAGTTAGACACACTCCTTAACGCCTTTTTGGCCTATGTCATTACAGTGGGCTCTAAGCACCTTCTAGGTTCATTCCGAGATGAGTACTCCAAGATCCTTGAAAGAGTTGGATATTCAACAACCCAGTCTTGACTATTCACGCCTGTATCTATTTTCTGATTTTTTTTTTGCCAAATGTAAGACAGAGAATTTATTTGATTGCAGCTTGGAAGTTGCCAATTTATGTTGTACCATTCTGATACATAATCAAAAGTCTTTTTGAAGTAGTTAGCAGTATTGTCTGTGTGCTTGAAACTTTACTTCATCAGCCCGAAGAGAACACAGTTGCTCTTGATATGCATCACAGAGGTCATTTATGTAGAGGATAAAAGACTTGTCCATAGAACACTCCTTGAGGGGAACCACTGTTTACAGGTACAGAATTTGACAGGGACACTCCCAATTGTGAACCATTTGTGTCTGATTTGCACAGGAATCTTCTATCCATTAGCAGGTGTCCAGATACTGCTAAGATTTTAGTTTAGGAGGTACCACTGACATCAAAAGCTTTACAGAAGTCTATGTAGCCATTGCATCTATTGCTTTACCACTGATCGGTTGTGTGTCAATACGTGTTTTGCAGTTGCTAAGAGCTTGCAAGATTAATAATAGTTTTTTCCTGAAACCAAATGTTTATTCAGAGAGTAGGTTGTTTGTTTCTAAGTGGGATGATGATTGCGTTTAATAATTGATTCCATTGACTTAACAGGTGATTTGCAGCATAAAGAATTGGTCTGTAATCTTTCAACTAGCCTGAATCAACTAGGGAACGCAATAGGCCTGCATTTTTTGAAGATGGGGCCATGACCGTGCCTTGGACCATAGTTTGGTCAGGAGCCTGGTCTGACAACCATTTCAAAAAGACATTACGCAATTAGAGGCTTTCGCGTCAAACATATGAGCAGATGCGATACGCTCTTTTAAAATTCACGTAGCAACACATCCCATTGGTCCACAAAGACAGAGCATGATTCATAGATTGCTGTAGTGCTTTTTCAAAAATCTTGTTCTTATGTAAATCTTATGTATCTTAGAGCATTTAAGTTGCTGTGGTTTGCAGGATAATCACTGGGGCATGCATCCATTGCTGTTTTAACCAAATTCTAGAGCCACAAAATGTCGTTCCAACGACGTTGCCTTTCATCGTGTCGTCATTCGCAGTCTTACATTAGGTCCTTCGGGCGGGTGGACGGACTTTGAGCGTCTCATCTTAAGGTTGTGTTTAAGCAAAATGTAGAAGCTCAGTGAATTGGCTGCACTAGAAGTTTTCTTCTTGATTTAAGTATGCTAATTGGTGCATTCAGTTTTTATTCTGTTGACCATAATTTTTTTGTATCCGGCCTTTGATTTGGCAACGGTGACCAAGCATTTGTTTCCATCCCACCAGCAGTATTCTTTTTGGAATTGAGCTACCTCTATTAATGGGTAATTTGTTTTTCGGTTTTGGAGTTGTTAATGGTACGTATAGTTTGATGACTCCTTTTGACTTCAAGTAAAAATAGCGTTGTAATGGTTTTCTACAGATTTGCATCCAGAGTTAATAGAAATGCCAATCAAGGATGAAAGATCCGATGTTTAAAAATCATAGTGCCTTTTTAATGAAGTTATAATTTGGGGGCATTCCGTCGTTGTGACTTGATTTTTGTCGTGATGATTATATTCGCAGACAAAAGTCAACTCATATTCGTGGTTACTGTTGAGAAAAAGGTTGTTAATTGCATTCTGTACAATTGAATTCAAACTGTTGCAGAAGATGAGATTGACCGGCAGTGTGTAATCCTGTGGTGTTGTTGGTTACCTCAGTGTTCCAGTTCCCCAGATTTGCTCTACTCGCATTTGACGCACAGGTTGCATGCTGTGGTTCAAGTGTACATTCGTTAAGGTCCATTAATATAGGTTGGATTGAAGGTCACCAAGCAAAGATAAAAGTTTGTGGGCAGGATTCTGCCATGTTATAGTGTATCTTACTTGTTGCATGTTCATGTCATCATCAGCGCGGCTCTGTAACATAGTAAGAACTGACACATGTGATATTCTAACGGACAGTTCACAGACAATGTTCTCAGGAATAACAAGCCTTCTGATAACCTTGGATGTTTTTTTAATGTAGGGAGCTTTTTATACAACTAGCAACACCACCTCCTCTGCCAGATTTCATGATCTGATCGGTAAACCCATGATAGTCTATTTACTCGTGATAATCGGTACGTCAGGGAGAGGATGCGTGAGCCCATGTTTCACAGACCATGTCACAAATAATCGTCCAACATATCTAGCTCCATATTCTTTAGTAAGAGAGCACATTCAGGTATTCTTATTTACAAGGCCTCTTGCATGACGTAGCTTGCATTTAAGGCTTTTTCAGTTGTGGTTTGGAAACAGAGTACAGTTAGCGACATGCGTGCCTAGTTTTGAGTATGTTGGATTGAGATGGGTGCGGTTGGACGCTGGAGTCGATGGGTTCGTGTGATTTCTCTTTGATGCAATCAGCTCAAGTAGTCCAGGTATAGATCCTTTTCTCCTTGTCTAGAGCCAGTCGGTCTCCCGCCCCCAACGCCTTTTTTGTACCAGACCAAGTTTCACGCAGAAACACTTTTTAGCAGAGGAACTGCCAAAATAAATCTTCCCCCAATACGTAAAGGTCGCTTCTGTTACGTGTGTTCTGCTTTCTACTAAAAAGATATTTTATATATATTTATACGAATATTCACTTTGCGCCCGTACAAAATGATACATGGACCTCGGTACCAGTCGCGGGCCGGTGGTTGGGGACCCCTAGTCTAGACAGTTTTGAGTTCTGCACGGAGTTCATGGGAGCCGGATGTCTTATGCAGTATGGGTACAGTCTGGTCTTTATGGTTGGGATTGGTTTTTGCAATGGCATTATTGTATGAATGAATATCCATTGCTGGACTCATTTTCTTCAAACAACTCTACAAAATCTTAGAGGCCACAAAGCTGCCATTGTATTTGCACCCAGGGCCATCTCTGGTTATTTCAATGATATCTTCAGGAGAGATTTTGTTGTATTTGAGTTGTTTATGATATCATGAACTTTGGGTGATGCATCTGATTTGGTGTCTTTGAGATCAAATAAGATGCATTTGGATGTTTCTGTTCATGTACCATGGTGTCTCTGAATGACTAAGGGAATATTATTTGTGAAATTATTTGAAGGGATAGGTAATTGTTTGTGGCTGTGATTGGTGTTATTTTGGTTAAGTGTGCAATTGTAGTCAGGTAGTGGTTGTGGTTGTTGTGAGATTTGATTTTGAGCTGATAGGTACTCACTTATCTGTGCTGTATTTTTTTCAAGAAGAGATTAGGGTTCTTTGCTATCTAGTGTGTTTCAAAACATATAGCTAAGCGTTCTTCTATTGAGTGAATGGGTGATTCTACCCTTTCAACTCTGTCAGTAAGGGTACTCAGTTTGTTAGCTGAGGAAAATATGATGGACATAGATAAAAGAACGTATCTGAATTTTTAACCATATCAGCTAGGCTTTTGTTTGTGTTTAAGCAGGCAGGGTGGGCTAGATTATTGCATAGGCGGCATTTGATGTAAATTTCGCTTTCATTGATGGTTTTAAGACATCTGAAACATGTGCAGGAGTCTGGGAGGTCATTGGTAGAGATATTTTTCTTTCTATGGTAAGAATGGTGATTATAAAATACTTCATCACTTAATTTGCATATATTTTAGTATACAAAATGATAAAAATAAGCATTTGGACCATAATTCTCATTTCTGTTCTTCTCCCCTCCCTCCAGATACATGCCTCTCTACATGTACCATAGGAGAACATATATAGAGTATTAGACTATGATGGCAAAAGATCAGAAAGAGTCCATTAATATCCTGTAAATGTTATTAAAAAGCAAAATCTATTGTGAATTATCTAGTAACTCTTCTGTAATTCCCATTTAGTCTTCCACTGGTCTACTAGCTATGAGGTGTATTTCCAACATCATTGTTTATTGCAAGAGTGATTCATTTAGCACTCATGCAGGAAGATGCTATAGAACCAGAGTTGCAACATCTGACTCTGAGACATTAGCTTTGAGCATGTGTTTGGGCAAATGCTTCTTTAGTTTCAGAAGTAATTATGTAATGCATAAGCATACAGTTAGACATAACTTAATCTATATGATATAATCTTATTGGGACAAGCAAAAAAAAAAGGATATAGGATGGGGAAAATGTTTTCAAATGACTATGATAATGCTTATGATCTTCCTTCTTCCAATTTTCAAGTTGAAAAACATCATTGTACAGCCATTTTTTGGTGAAATGATTATATAGTTTGTTGAGTCTGATCCCCTGAACTGTCAACTATAACATTATATAATTTTCCATGATTACAGAAATTCAGTTGTTGTTAATAACCACAACAGATTGTCCTGGATGGGATGAGAGCTCTGGAAAGAACGCTAACCATTCCTAAAGTAATTAGACAAATTTGGTGTAATGATAATTATTACAGATAAGCTTTTTCCTACCTGGGACATAGTAATTATGGATGACATCATAAGATCAAGACCTGCTTTCAGCTGTGAAATATGCGTCCTTTTTTTGGTAAAAAGGCAATTATGGAGGAGAGTGAATACAAAAACAATTAAAGCATGAAGCTGTTCATGTTCAGGCATTTGGGTATCAGAATTAGCTGAGTTTACATATTACAGTAATAATTATTTGTTGTAACTTATAGAATAAATCACAATAGCTAACCAATTTCAACACTATTTCCTTTGCATTGCAGACTTTAATACTATTTCCTCTATATTCATATCTAATGATAGTAATCCCAATAAATAGATTAGTATTTTAGTGTTTTTATCTTAATTGAACTTGTATAGAGCACGAATGTAATTTGCACAAGTCATAAATAAATATGTGCTGGATCCACTCTTTTAAAGAGTTTATCCTTTGGAAGTGAATAGATAGAAAACAATGTTCAACAGAAGTAGAGACAGTGCTGTGTGCATAGCTTACTTCTGTTGAACATTGTTTTCTAGTCACATCCAAAGGGTAAACTCTGGCACCCAGCTGAACAGAAATCCCTGGAAAATTACAGTGAATGTTTCTGCTTCTACAGTGAAATTATTTGGCAAATCCATAGCTCTGTTATATGACCCCTCTGAGAGTGTGAAAGGGTACTGGTTTCTTTTTTAAAATGAATATCCTACTGCTTTTCCAGCATTAAAGCCTGTGCTTGGAAGTTGATAGGACAGAAGGGTAGTTTTGACTATTATTCACATGAATACAACCTTCCGTCAGTTGATGCTTATGCTGATCTGTACATGGAGAGTTACTCACATTTAATGAATTATAATGCTTTCATACACGGAATCTCTGGGTGGCAGCTCTGTGTTCTTTTGCTTATTTTCTGGCATTCCTTCACATAGTACTGTGTTTCATACACAGCTGCTGCTTCTGCTGCTACTATGTGCTTTGTGATTGCTCTCTACAAAAATCTTGCTTGTGTGTATATTAAACTACTTGCTCTCTCATTAGCTGCTACGAAATGTTAAGAATCAAATAAAGACATTAATGAAAACAAAAATATTAAGCTAAGACAAGTTATGTTAGAGGGAAAGATGCAACTGGAAACAATTTAAGACAAATTTCAGAATTAAAGGAAGTGTTTTGCCCATTCTTTGAATAAGTTTAAAAATGTGAAACAAGCATTTTTTTACAGTAACATAATTTTTCATGAAACAAACAAATTAAAAAGTAAAATTCAGCAAGATTTGCCTTCCCCAGAAATTGGCTTTGTATCAGAAAAATGAAAGTATAAATGGGATGCTAGAAGATGCTATTATTCAAAGTTATAAGCAGATTTGCTGAAGATGCTATTATCAATTATTAAAATTTATAGAGACTTGTCTGACATAATTGCTGCTTTAGCTTCATATCTAAAGTGAATAAGGTGATAACATTAATTATTTTACCAGGTTATTTGGGCGGGTTTTTTTGTTTTTTGTTTTGCTTCAGTTCAATTGTATCCAATTCTTGGAGACTGCCTGAACAAGTCCCTGCCATTTTTTTGGCACAATTTTACAAAAGTGATTTGCCATTGTCTCATTCCTAGAACTGAAAAAAAGTGACCTGTCTAAGATCACCCAACTGGCTCCATGCCCAAG
Organism: Laticauda laticaudata; assembly: GCA_004320025.1. NCBI lineage: Eukaryota > Metazoa > Chordata > Lepidosauria > Squamata > Elapidae > Laticauda > Laticauda laticaudata. The sequence goes on from BHFT01026586.1 coordinate 37,758, forward strand.
ATGGGAGTAGGACTCATGGTCTCTCAGTTTCTAGCCTCATGCCTTAACCCATGTGGTTCCCAAACTTTCCAGCTCGGTGGAAGTAATGATGGTGGGGAGAAGGGATGGTTTCACATACTTAAGGCAGTGGAGCATTGCACATTTATGTACTTGCCTGCCGCTTGCATGGACCAGTATTGGGCCATGGACCGGAAGTTGGGGACCCCTGCCTTAACCAATACACCAAACTGGCTCTGACTTTGCCAGTACAAGTTAGCAAAATCCCTACTCCATTGTAAATCCCTATTCACAAGTAACAATTTTGTTCCCTATTGCTGCCCAAAGCTAACTATTCATAGTTATTTCCCTAAACATCAGTCAACTTAACCTCTCAAAAAAGAAAAATTAAAAGAAGAAATTTAAAAGTACATGTTTTCCATATGAACAATTTAACCTTAAGTAGATGTTGAAGATTTTTTTCATTCAGACCATTATAAGCCTATCCTTATTGCTAATATATAAGGTAGCAATGATGCTAAATGACCTATAACACGATAGAGAAATGGACTTAAAACATCCTCATATTTGGAGTATAAATGAGGAAGATAGTCTTTCTTAGGTTTAATTTATCTTAAATTTGACAGACCATGATTAAAAGGGTTGTAGGATAGCATTCTTCATGAATCTGAGAGGGAGTCACATAAAATAAGGCCACAACTCAGACACTATTATTTCAGACTGCCAGAAACTACATAATCAATTGATTTAAGTTACAGGAAGGTAAATCCTGCCTGAATCCAATTCTGGATCAGTTTGACAATGAAACCAATTATCTTATTCACAACATAGATGAAGATGAGATATGTGTCTGGAATGTCTCCACATGGATTCACGGATTGAGATTTAGAGCAGGGTTTTGAACCTTAGTTGAGTTGAAAAAGCAAAGTAAGGTTGGATGCGATTTGGGAAGAAGACCATCAGAACATCTGAAAACTGGAAGCTACAGTGAAATGTGGGGAAAACATCCCAGGTGAAGACAATGGCAATCATATTTGTAATACAGTCATGAACATGCTTTCAGATTATTGCTACTTGTACATGGGGTCAATGGGATTTTTTCCCTGAATAAAGAATTGGGCTTTTGATCTAGTCATTTTTAATAACTTCTTGAGTCTCCAATATTTCCTTTCTGGACAAGATTTTTGCAAAAGGCAGTGAGATGTCAACCACAGTAAACTTACTTACACAGTAAGTACAAGATACAGTAGTTCTTTTTTACCTCCTGAATTTATCACCTCCTCCATTCACACATTCCTTCCTTTCTCCTATTTTTCTTCTTCCTATAATTCCAAAAATATTTTTCCTTCTGTCCTTCTCTTTCTTTTTTGTCTCTCTTCCACATAAGGGAGCAGCAGGCAGATGTGAAATCTCTTTTAAGACTTGCAATCTAAAGAAAATAGGGGAAAGCTGTTTAACTGTTTAATGACAATTATAATCAAATTTTCAGAGAAACAACACAGTATAGCAATATACAGGCACTGAAAAAGCAACAGGTACCAGGAATTCTCAGATTCACTAATCTGGAAATTCATCCTAGACACTTTGTGACTGGTGATTGAATAGGAAATGCCAAAACTCTACGTGTGCTTGAGATAGTTTCCTCATTGTTTCTTCTCATGGATCACCAAAACGGTGTTCAGATATGATTTCTGTCATAAAGATAATTGACAGTTGTGTCCAAAAAGAATGTGTCACTGAGAGAAACACATTTGTTCCTATTTACAACTGGATTCCCACACTATTCTAACCCATCAATCATAGATAAGTTTCCCTAAGGCACTAAAGCTCAATCAAGACTTGCAGACTACATGAATATTTATGCTATTTTCTTAATAATGGTACAGAATTGGTTTGCCATTGTTTCCCTCCAGCCTGGGCTTTTATTTTTTTAATTTTTCAATCTAGCCTTTAGCTCTGGGCTGTTTTAATTGTCTTCCATCTAACTAGGAACTTAGTTAGCTAGTCCACCTGATGCCAATAAACTGTACGTTACTTCTTTACCTTTACCTGTGGAACAATGAAGGCAACATCATTTTTACTTTTACCACTGATCAATAATGCCTCCTACTCCTACAGTAAAATTCTCAGTTTTCTTCAGCATCTTATCCTCCCAGTGATCAAAGTATGTGTGGGGGGGGGAACCTCTCTTTGTTTCTAGAAACTGTGTTGAAAGATTTAAGTAGTGCTCTACCCAGAGAAATGATGGTATATTTTCAAATACAAAGTAATCTCGTAGTCATTCCCAACAATATACAAAGAACAAATACTTCTTTGGAGTTAAATGAATAAATTAACATTGTTACAATTTGATCAAGTGAGTACTAGCTGAGTATGAGTGTTGTCAGATAATTTAGTTAAATAAGTTGCCTTGGTTAGCAAGGGCAACAAAATACTTTGCACCATTTTGAACTAACACATTTATTTTGCCATTAAGCATGCACAAAAAGAAATTATGAGGGATTAAATGATAAGGAAATACAAGAAGCTTCAAATATATACAAAGATATATAAAATAGAATAATCACCTACAGCATGGAATAGCTTAATTAGAATGATTAACAATGCTTGATTCTATTTCTTTGGGCTTGAATAGCAACATTAAATTTGATACAAAATTAGTTAGGACTCTAAAATCAAAGAATCTGCATCTAAGCTATTTTGTACTGATTTTATTCTTTAATGTTAATAGACTTGGCCCTGGGAAGTAAATGCATTACTATGTACTCAGATGCCTGTTAAGAGAAATATACAAGAGAGCGGATGGTTTATTTTTATGCACTTGCTTAAACATTTAAATGATTTGGTTTCTAAAGCATCCCTTTTTCCAATTTAAACTTACTAGCTGCATTAAGATCAGTGTCTTCTCCAAAAAGATCATGCCTGGAAATAGAAATTTGCTATTATTTCACACCATCTTGGTAACTCATTCTCTAGGAGGTTACTCTAACCTACTTTTTGATTATAGGGCTGTTGATTTCAGACAACTATTCTATTATTTATACAGAAGTGTCTGAATCAAGAAGCTAAGCAAGGACAAGCATAGAGACCTCTGGGGAATACCAGGACTGTAGGTAAGCCTGAAAAGTAAAAAAATAATAATTCTGGGAGAAGTCTTTAGGAATCTTCTCCATGGTACAATAAAGCAACTTATAGAATGTAGACATACTGTATGTTCATGAAGTCACCAGGTGATTCAAAGATGTAATCCTTTTCTATGTATTTGTAATAAATTATGTCTACATTCTTGCATCATTCTCCTACTGTTTTAGTGTAATTTGTAGGCATTGTACCATTTTGTATTTGCATTTTAATTCTACATAACTTATTCAGAATATCTTAATGGTTAAACAGCAGCAGACTCATACAGGATGAACCCATGCCAATAAATAATGCTTGTGAAAAGGATGAGTTAGAGAGATCCATAGCCATGTATCAATCAAACAAGATGAATAGTTTAAGTTTATTCCTAGAAGGAACAATTAATTTTCTAATAAAATCTACCCATTATTTTGTCTCCAAAGCTCCATCCTCTTATTTTCATATCTATCTGTCTATCTATCT
>BHFT01026586.1:41362-112076 GCA_004320025.1 Laticauda laticaudata
TCTATCTATCTATCTATCTATCTATCTATCTATCTATCTATCTATCTATCTATCTATCTCTATCTATTTATATCAGCTTTGATTCTCAGATCCTGCAATTCCCAGCCTTGTGAATTCAGAGCCTGGTTGAAGCAGAGAAAATTTGATGTTTTTGATAGTTTGATCTTTGCCCTGCTCAATGATAATGTACTTGCTAATGAGAAAAGCTTTTATAATTGTTATTCCAATTTAAGAGAGGGTGCTTTTCTAGTTTAAGGCTGGTAAAAGATTGGAGTGAGGCCTCAATCTTAACATGGTCCTTCTGCTGATAGTAGTAAATTCATGAAACAGCATTTTCCCCCAGTAACTCTTAAATGGGCAAATAGTGTACATTTCAGAAAAACACTGCTGAAATGATGAACTATGTTAAGTTTCCACCAAGTGCAGCTGGATGAAAAATTGGTTAAAGACCAATGAGACATACTCTAAATGTTATAGAACATGCTCACTCTTATATTAGTTTTCATTACCAGAATTTTGTTTTGCTGGGCCCTATCCAACAAAATAAAATATAATGTAGAAAAAAACTAAGGTTTTACACTTAGGCAGGAAAAAACAAATGTACAAGTTCATCTAGGTGAAACCTGGCTCAAAAGCAGTAACTGTGAGAGGGATCTTGGAATCCTAGTGGACAATCACTTAAATATGAGCCAGCAGTGTGCACTCCTCGGTTATATAAATACAGGGATAGAGTCAAGATTGTGTGAAGTGTTAGTATTGCTATATAAAACTGTAATAAGACCACATCTGGAACACTGCATCCAGTTTTGATCATTATTAAAAAGATGTTGAGACTGGAAAGAATGCAGAGAAGAGCAACTAAAATGATTAAGGGCCTGGAAACTAAAACATATGAACAATGGTTGGAGGAATTGGGTATGGTTAGTCTGGAGAAAAGAAGAACTAGGGATGACATGATAGCAGTGTTCCAATATTTGAGGGGCTGCCATAAAGAAGATGCTCCAAAGCACCTGAAGGCAAGACAAGAAACAGTGGGTAGAAACTAATCAAGGAGAAAGGCAACCTAGAACTAAGGAGAAATTTCCTAATAGTGAGAACAGTTGAGCAGTAGAATGGCTTGCCTTCAGAAGTGTTGGGTGCTTCATCCGTGAAGGCTTTTAAGAAGAGACCAGATAGCCATTTCTTTGAAATGGTATATGAACTGAGCAGGGGGTTAGACTAGAAGACCTCCAAGGACCCTGCCAACTCTATTATTCTGTATTCTATATTTTTGTTCATCACAAAAAAAGTCTACCTGCATTTCTTTTCTCCATCTTAGCAGTCCAGTTTAGAAGGAAGGATAAACATTCCTGTTAAACCACTGGGAGCCTGATAATTTTGATAGTTAACTGTAATGCTCAGTGGATCCATTTATTTCTGATCAAACCCCTCCCGCCCTGAAATATATGGATAATTAGTATATGGAAATGTCATAGGTTTGTGGCAGTGCTTTGTGAGTTGAAAGGTTTTAATTGCATTCTCCCCATGACAGATTTTGCTATGAGCCCCATGGGAGAATGATTCAAAGGCAGGATTCACATAGCACAGGAAAACCAGAACAGAATACAATCCGGCTCTCCTTGCTATAGAATCCACACCACTGTGCTCTGGATTTTACTTAGTGTGCAGGGAGAGGTAATTTATAGCCCCAAGGCTTATACTGTCTTTTTGGATGCCTCTTTGATCACAATGACACAGAACTAGACCCATCCTTCTGATGAGTGAACAGATGAACATTAGAAATAAATCTACTCCCAAATTAAGTATCACCTACATGCAGTCCCATCTACTTTGCAGACCATGGCGTCCTTACCAAAAGTATTATGCTCAGTCCTTGGTTACCAAAAGCTTGTCCACACTCAGTGCATTTCCTTTTTTTTTAATGTAGTAAGTTACAAGTTACTTGTGTGGGGAGTGAAAACAGATACTTTAAGCCAGGGATGTCAAACTGGCGGCCCATGGGATAGATGCCTCACACATAGGCCATGCCCATCCCAGCTCCGCAAAGGGGAAAAACATCATGAAACATCACATAATGGGCATTGTGACACCATGAGTTTGACACCCGTGCTTTAAGCCCTCTCTCCCAAAATAGAAGATTTCTACTAATTAGGCTGAACCCTAATCAGCTCTCGCCTGACTAACTATCGTAGGAAGTTCTGAACCTTCCCACCAAAGACCTTGCTTTGGGATAGCTCTAGAAAAATCAAATGAAAAGAGCTTGGGTCTTCATAACTCTACTTGCTCTTCTTTTCTGCTTAAATACTATCATAATAGTTACTAGACTAGTACTGTGCTGTCCAGTTGCGTAAAATCTATTATTGTTGGGCCTTATTAATAAAGAAGAATAAAGCAAACTTCTTTGCTAGTATGACAAAAGTATGAACTCGTTTTCCCTACTTATATATAAAAAAGATTATATAAGGAAGGCCGGTGAGGTGGGTGGAGAAACAGAGGAATCCCATCTTTCCAGACTTCTCAACATAAAGTCAGTTTACCACATGTTTTAATGGACACTGTGGTGTTATCTCCCAAAAGAGAAAGCTGTGATGAAGTAAATGAATCATTGCTCAATCCAAAGAGTGAACTTTAAGTAAAAATGTACTAATTCAGAAAGGCCTGGAAAGAAAAAAGTAAACTAGCATAACATGAATGGAATGCTGGTACTCCAAAATAGTAAACAAGAAGATGGTAGGATATAACTTTGCTTCTTTTTCAAGCTGAAATTATTAAGGTAATTTTGTTTAGTAATAGTAACCACTTGCACTGGATGACATAATATGGACTAGTGTTTCTCCATTAGAAGTCATTAAGGGTTCTGTGCTTGCAGCATTGGAACCTTGTGTCAGCTGTTGGTCTGCTGCTTCACTGGGGATTGCACAAGAAGTCACAACTCTCTCAGTGTTTTTTCAACTTCACACATTATCCAATGCTAGCTGAAGATATAATCACCTTTATGCAGGCTCCCTGAGTCCTAACAATTATTTCAAGGGTTTCTCCGCGATATAAAGATTAAGAAACTGACTTTTAGTGATCATGCAATTCAGGCTCATTCTATGCTGTACCACGGTTGTATGTGCTACTAGAAAAGCAACATCATTGGGACATTCCAGAAGAGATCTGAAATAACAGCCCTGATTACCAATGCCTATACGTGCCTTAAAGAAAGGATCACAACAACTCCTTCTTTTATATACTTGGTCTTTAAACGAGAAGCCTATATTTCTCTTACAGAATATTTTCCTCAGTAAAAAATGTCTTAGCAAACACTGAAGAAGTACTACACTGGATGCTATGCAAAATAGAGATGAAGATCCACTGAATATACTGCTGTTTTTCTTATTACAAAAAACAATTTAGTCATTATTTTCAAGGTTCATAGTTAAGGGATTAATATTATTACAGCTGAAATTGAGTTTTTTTCTGTTAGGCAATGCACTTTGTCTAACTAGAGCATTTCATATATCTTGAAATTCACATTCCCACAATCCCCAGCAATCAAAACGATTTTAAGTATTTCATGAAACGCTACGACTTTGAGACTGCAATCCTATACTCACTTGCCTATAATTAAACTAATTAAATTTAATTAGATTTACTTCTAATTGGGCAAGTGTAAGCTTGTGCTGCAGATCAAAGTATATAAAGCAAAATTTCCAATTCTCTTGGCACAGTTCTTTTGCTTCTAAAATTTGCACAAAAGACAAAGGTTCCACTAAATGTTCTGGGTGCAGGTTACCTTTCAAGTGGCAATTCACCTTCTTCTTTGGAGAAGAATAATTCTATTTGAACACCATGGAACGAACATATTTGTTTCCTTTTACCTCAAGCGTGTGAAAAAAAGTCCAACCATTAAATTATTTAAAGCTCAAGCAAGCAAAAATATTTTGATTGAGGATGTCTGGCCCGAGCTTCGTTAAAACAATCACAACCAAGAAATGTAAGAATTTTAAAAAGCAGATGGCATGTTTCTTGGGTCTTCACAGAGGTTCCGAGAAGGTTAAACTGGAGGAAAATGGATAGTCCACAGAGGAAGATAATCCTGATTAATCATAGTTTTATTTTTATTAGGTATTAATTAGATTTGCATTATGGATTTTGACCAGGAACCACAATGCAGTTTTCCTATACCTGAGCTGGTTGTCAAGTCCCAGCTAGCCAATTCTACCATACAGTTTGGTTATTACAGTAAACAACAGAACTCTCTTTTTTCCTTTAAAAATGTTCAATATTTATTACATGGAATAATAATTACAAATATTGTCTTGAATGTTTCTAAAAAGGGTTCAACATAAACACGATAGAATACAATGTGAGGACTCTCCAAACAAATTTCTTGTTTTGCATACCATGATGTGCCTAATTTTGTACCATCAAGTTGTAGAACATTCTGTTCTTGCTTTTAAAATGACATGCTAGATAAATATTTTATGCCTAATACACCTTTTCTTCTTCTGTGTGGAATGAATCAATCTAAATTTTTATCATGTTGAGGCTAGTCTTTGAATATTTCAGTCTGTAAATATATGAGGAAAGAGAGAACATAGTTGCTAAGCATGAAACAAACATCACGTTGCACACATTTGAACTATAAAAGGGTATTTGTTTCCTCAGTTATTTGTTCAGATAGTACAATTTTCCTTTGGAAAACACCAATTGGTTCGATATGCTTCATATTGCACATATCGCCCTGTGGAACTCTCTACTACCAGAGCTGAGAAGTACTCTCCCCACCCTTAATACCCTTCCAAAAAGGTTATTAAAATTTGATTTTTCTGATTGACTTGAGGCAGTGAAGTGGTTAGTTTGGGGCCCTGGAGGTGGATTGATGACCTCATCCCTGTATGGTTTGTCTTTTGGTTCCTGCTTTATTTAATTTTTTTAAAAAATAAAAATATTTGTTTTAATATTTTAACCACTTTTCTATTTATCTTTTTATGATTGGTAGCTGCCAAGAGTTACCTTCTGGGTGGCACATCAATTTAATCATTAAATAAATATCATGCTTGGAAAAATCATCCCAAAACTGCTGATCTTCAGATTGTCCATAATAAACTGCAGGCAGGCAGGCAGGAGAAATAATTTTCTAATCTCCGCACAGGCTGGAAGAAGGATTAGTTGGCCATTTTGTAATAGTAAAAAGTCCAAATAGTCTCATCACCCTAGAAACTAAAGGTACTGTCCCAATCTGTATCATTTTATTTCCTCTGAAATATATATACTGTTATATTTATCTATTCACCCAATCTGAGGGGTTTCTGCTAGAGGTCTTTACCACTTGCTAGTGGATTTACCTTATGAAAAAAAAATGGTAGTGGTTGTTTGCAGATGTAATGATTTGTCTATTCATCTAATGCCATATCAATCCTAAAATAATCCAAATTCTAGGAGAGGTTAAGACTACCAACAGGAGCCCTTCCCCCAAACTGGGTTAACAGCAGGGCCTGAAATGTAATGAGCTTGTGGCATTGCACTGCTAGAATATGCAGTACACTCCTCTCTGGATTTGAGAAAAGTTTCCATCAAATCTCCTTTGCTCCTGATGATTTATGGAAAACATCTATATTGTTTTCTTGGCACTAAAACTTTTGCCTTCTTAACTTCCCAGTGTGGTTTGCAGCAGTGGTATTTTTTTAATTTTCACAGAAAGGCAGTCTGCACTGTGAATGTTTACTGAAAAGTCAACAGATGCATCCCTGTTTAACAGTAAACCAGAATTATTTAAACAACGGCTTGATGAACAAATCAGAGGAGTCTAGTTCACATAGCATGCTAAGCGAAAACAAATGTGTTCAGACAATAACAAACTACATTATAGTTCAAGATTAGACATAAACAAGGCCATAAATCTGGATCTGAAACCAGATTTAGCCAAGATTTAATACTGAAATCAATTGGACTAATATATCCTATTTATTTCAATATATTTACCAGAAATATTAATAAACCTGAATCCATTTCATTGTTTTCAGCTGAGCATCCTGCTACACTAAATAATTGAGCACAAGATTCCAGTCTAGCTGCAATTTTTACACTGATTAAATAAAGGAAGTGTGACTTTGTAAAACCTAAAATGAGAGGAGTGAATCAGGATTCAAGTCATTCAGGTGACTTCCATCTGTGGTACAACACATCATTCAAATTACAAAAGCATAAAGCCAGCCTGGATCTGCCCAATGGCCCATCTCGTTTATTACTGTCTTGTCATAAATGGCCAAACAGACATACTTGAAAAACTCACAGTGTGGTGTTGTTGTCTATAATTCTGAGGTAAGAAAACAACCATAAAGGCTAATAACCATTGATTCTTCCATGATATTGTCCATTTCCCCTTAAAGTGTTTAAATTGGCAGTCCTTACCAGACTTAATGACTGCATCTGCTACAGTTGAACTATATAGAAACAAGAATTTTTTTAAAAAATGTGATTCCACCGTAAGGATTTATAGCATCAGCTAGATATTGTTGCAGCAATAGAAATCTGTTTTCATTAATGACAGACATTAATGACTTTAGTAGACGGCCCCAATTGTGAGATTCTGGCAGTGTACAATGAAGTAGAAAAGAACCTATCAGCACATTTAATACATGAGTATCATGATTAATGACTTTAATCAAGTAGTTAAGGCCAAATCCTTCTATTTATGTGTTACATGATCATGCCTCCTCTGCTCCAGACTCATGGAAAGACACTGTTCTCCTAGTCAAGTTTTGCATTGTTTCCATCTTTATAAATATTTTCAGGCAGGATGATCAAAAATTATACAGTGAAATCTTATTATAGATTTATAATAAATCTAAGTTATAATTGGCTCCCCCCATTTCTTTCCTACTGAGGCTTCATACTGTGTTGACATTTTTAATGAACTGTTTACCAATAAATAAATTCTCTAGATTGTTTTTCAAATCTAAGATGTGTAGATGACAGCACAATACTATTTTGTCCAATCATTACATGCATTTTTCAGAATATATTTACTTTGACATTACGGTAGTTATTCCAGTCGCAATATTTTGCTTAAAAAGTTCTATTATGTGAGAAAGAATTCATTGTATTTAGGCAATTTAGGAAAGAAACCAAAACAAAATGAAGCCCAAAACCAACCCTGTTTCTAATTTATTTGCTATTGTTAATAATACAGAAATAATAGAAATATTAATAGAAATAATATCCCCAAATTTCCCAGCCAGCAACTTAAAGTTTCCAAGCTTGAAAAATATTGTTCTAGAGAATTTCTAGAGGGTAGTAATGGGGTTGGTAGGATGTGATTATCTGTCCAGGAAAACTTTCTTCTGCAACCTAAATAATTAGAAATCTTTTTCCATTCTAGGAGAAAGTAGCAGTTCTTTCCTAAGGTTTGCTTTCAGTTAAACCAAGTTTTATCTGTTGGACAACTTTTGCAGCACTTCCTCTGAATCCAAAAAGATCTAATTTGCACCTCAGTATAATAATGTAATCTAAAGTCTCATTTTCATTATTTCTGTCACCTCACGTCCATGAGTATTAAGTCATTATTAAGTGCACCTATTTTAAGTAAGAATTTCCCCCTTCGTCGAGTACTGTCCTGCTACAGCTTTAAATTGCATAAATGTGCAATGCTTTGTCACCCATTGTCTTTGAGGTGGGGTTAGATGACCTGTTGTGGCAGTGATAAGAAGGCTGGTGTATTGTGGGGCCAATTCCCCTCTAATCACTTGCCAGCTTCAATTGCAGTATTTTCCTCCCAGTACAGGTTCTCTTCATTATCGCTTGGTTTCCTGTTTCTCCCCCACATCAAGTCAACTTCTCTACTTCCTTATTTTTGATTTCCATCTCTTCATGCCTTCAACAAAGCTGAAGAAAGCTCAGAGAGGTTTCCACTATATTATTTGGGGAAGGCATATCAGAGTAGTGGTGTTCTACTTTAAAATATTCTGTAATAAAGGCAGAATATAAACAAATAATGTTATCTTTTAGTAATATTCTAAAATGCATTTTTACCATTTAGATGCAGCAATGACAATTTTTTTTATTATGGTAATTTTCAGAAAACAAGAATTTTTGAACTGGTTACTCTAACTTATTTGTCAGATTTCCTATATTTGCCCATTTCAGTCACTTTTCTCTTCCTGAAGTAAGAACTGGCTTGCTAGTTATAGTAATTTCAGTTTTCACACTCTACAGAATTGAGTACAATTCAGTGTCATGGCAAATTCAACCTCACAGCTCTCTAGAATAATGTTTACCTTGTTGTTTTCTCTTTCTTTTTTTTAAATATGATTTTAAATTGGAGGGTGCCCAGCTGGTACATAAAAAGAGTGACAGATAAACTAATCTTGAGAAACTCAGATAAGAGCCCTGAATCAAACCAACCACATTTGTGCTGCCCTGCTCCTTTGGCAAGTGTTTGCTCACTGGCTGTTGACATGGTGAAAGGGAACGTCAATAAAGCCAGAGGGGAAAGCAAAACAATTCACTTATAATAGTTGGCAAACTCAGAAATCAGGACAGTGCTATTCTGCAGTGGCTTGGAACAGATGCAAGACAAGCAGGTTTTGAAATAGAGACAGCAAATTTCATGCCAGCATTATTTTATGCCAGCTAAAGTTTAGGTGGTTAGCCTTTACCTAATAATGGGAGCAAGTCTTAAGTTCAACACAGTTCGGGTTTAAGCCTCCATTTTTCCTCCTTAGCTTCCTTATCCTTTTTACCATCTTGCCTGGTGAAAAGTTAATGAAATGCCAAAGCCAGCACATTCTTTGTGTAAATCTGACATTGCAATGTTGTTCAAATACAGGTTTTGGGGTTTTTTTTTTTTTCTCGTGAGAAGATAGTAGCATTTTTAATGGGACTAAGCTGTATTTTGCAGTGCCATTTGTACTGTACAATAATTAACTGCCAAGCTGGCAAGATTTAATCAATTTATGTGTAATTTCCCATGGTTTCTGTAATTATTTAGAGTCACCCTTTTGTCTCCGGGGTTGTTACTTATAGAGCAGAACATCGACATAGTTTAATATGAATAATTTCTTAGTTATACCATTATATAAAGTTGCTCTGACAGAAAAAAGGCTTCTTTAAAAATAATAATGAAACCTGCAGATAGGATAGCTAACTTATAGTATATAAATATTAATATAGCATAGTATAAATATTAATCACAGCATTTCTAGGCAGTTCATTTTTTTTCTTCGTAGTAGCAAAAATCACTATCACCTTGCTCCAACCAGAATTGCTCTGATTATTAGATCATCTATGGGAAAATCTACTTGTAGTTTCCCACTTTTGTGAAGTAAGGGTCCTTGAGGGCAAGGGACAATATTTGAAGAAGCACTTGTGGAGATCAGATTGGTCTTCTTCCTGCCAAAGACTGAGGTGATCCAGACAACATTGTAGTTTCACCTTGTCCATCTTTTATTTTGTTGCTGTTGATGATGATTTGGATCTTCATTACAAGCTTGCAGGATAAGTTGGGCTGAGAAATTGGGACTGGCTCAAAATCCCTTGGCGAGGTAGGGTCTGAGCAAACCAGACACTCATTAATTGATTTTAGTCTTCAATGGAGCATCCTCTCTCCCCCGCCGCAATATTGCAATGCTATTAAATATTCAGGAATTGTTTATAAAAAGTCGCCCTTCACTAAACTACCATATGCTATTACTTCTGATTATTGCAGGCAATGTCCTTGCACTATCATCCTATCTCCAGAACCACAGACAACCTTTCCCCAACAAAGCAGGTGGCTTAACAAGAAGAGACCTGGTGGTAAATTTGTTTCCTGTGACTAAACTACCGTGTTTCTCCAACAATACGGCCTCCACCAATAGGAAGGCCCAGCATGATTTCTAGGCATGAGGTGAAATTAAAGCCCGCCCCCAAATTTAGGCCTATTTAAACCATGTGTTTCCCCACTATTTTCTCACATCATTCGTTAGAACTACCGAGGTGAAGAGAAATGGGGTGGGCGAAGGATGGAGGATGGGAGGAAACTTGCCTTTAGGAATGGCCTGCAGGTAACCTAGGACAGAATATCCCGATAACTGACAGAAGCTCCCTGAAGCAGAGTCCCCAGCCGCTTCAGGGCATGGCGTGGCTGCCCGTGTCCCCCGCCTTTAGGGCAGTCTCTTTCGGGCGATGGAAGCTCCCCAAATGCAGTCACCAGCCACTTCGATCGGGCGGTAGAAGCGGCCTCAGGGCGAGCACACACACACATTCAACCTTGCCGCGAGGCCACTTCTTTCGGCAGATGAAAGCTCCCTTGAAGGCAGAGTCCCCAGCCGTTCGGCGTGAGGCATGCTACCATGTCCCCCTGGATTTGGCATGGCGTTAGTAAGTTACAAAAAAGGTTGTTTTTCATTGAGATCTGCTTTGTGATCAAAGGCAACGTGAAATGAGGCAGGGAGGGAAGAAGAGTAGTAGCTTGTGCTTAACCGAGTTTCTGAACCTGAAGGTCCCTGCTCTTCCCACCTCTCTTTTTTGGAGCAATTTACCTGGGGGCGGTTCTGTCCCAAGACCCTTTGATTTATTCATTCATTACGTTTCCCCAATGGCCTTTTTTTGGGGGGGGGTGTTCTTTCCCCTGCAAGGCAGCCATCATCTCTCCTGGCCCAGCAAGACGCCATCCTCCCCACTGGAGGAGGTCGGGGGTTCAGGGAAGTGTCGTGTTAATCATTAAAGCAATCTGAAAACCACCCTTTGGGCCACCAGGATGATCTTCACCCAGCTCAGGCAAAAAACCCAGGAGCCCCTCCACTCACCCCCTCCCTGCCCATGCCAAGTGCCTTGTCTGCTCAAGTCAGAGTTGATTGGGGGGAGGGGGAGGAAACAAGCCTTTGATTCCCAGAGTGCATCTGGGAGAGGGCTTGTCTAGGATAGAACTAAACAGGGTTGGAGGTGGGATGAGTCACCAGGAAGAGGATTTCCAAGGCTGCAAAGAGAAGTTTTAAAGAGTGGGACAGGAGAAGACAAAAGCTTTTTAGCAATCCTCCTGCGATCCAAATGGTTGCAGTGGGAAATCAAGGCGGTGGGGGTGGGGGTTAGGGCTATCTGAGGGGACGAAGAAGAGCGGCTGACTCAGGAGCAGAAATGCAGCGGGAATCTTGGGTCGTCTGATATTATTCTGACAACATATGTACATTGCACTGAGCTTGCAGTTGCATTGAGTTTGCAGTTGGGAACCTGATGCATAGACACGCCTTGCCCCGAAGCGGCTGGGGACTCTGCCTTCAGGGAGCTTTCCGTCTGCTATAGAAGCGGCTCACGGCAAGGGGAGTGGTGCGTGTGCGCTTGACCCGAGGCCGCTTCTACCAGCCGATCGAAGTGGCTGGCGACTGCATTTGGGGAGCTTCCATCACCTGAGACTGCCTAAAGCTAAGAGGCGACGGGACATGGCAGCCACGCCATGCCCCAAAGCGGCTGGGGACTCTGCCTTCAAGGAGCTTTCATCGGCCGATAGGAACGGCCTCGCGGCGAGGGGAAGTGTGTGTGTGTGTGCTCGCCCTGAGGCCGCTTCTACCGCCCGATCGAAGTGGCTGGTGACTGCATTTGGGGAGCTTCCATCCCGCAAAGAGACTGCCTAAGGGCGAGGGGACACGGGCGAGCCACGCCATGCCTGAAGCGGCTGGGGCTCTGCCTTCAAGGGAGCTTTCGTGTGTGGATAGAAACAGCCTCGTGGAGAGGTACGGTGTATGGGCCGCTCTAGGTGGGGAGGAAAAATAAGTCACCCCTGAAAAGACAGCCTAGCCGTTTTTTCACTGGTAAAGAAAAAAAAAAAAAGGACGGGTCTTATTTTGTGAGAAACAGGGTATTTTGGGGAAAAAAAAATGCTTGCTCAGTTGTTGTTGTTGTTTACAATTCTTTTACAATGGAAACAGAATCCAGGAGCCAGAGCATAATAAACAGTTTCCTCTTTAGGAGGAAAAGCATTACCGTAATATACTCGCTATATAAGCTGACTTTAAAACAATTTTTTTTTTTCAAATTTGGGGGTCGGCTTATACGCGCATAAATCTGATCTCACACAAACGACATGACGCCCACTTCTCAGATCACGCAATATCATCGATATTTACATGCCTACAGCACATTTTTTTTTTACTCTGGGAGCCTCCATTTTGCTTTTCTACCACGGATCATAATACGCTCTGATTGGTTAGTCATTCACTGAATGCTTTCGTGTCACATGCAACTTTGTTGTCCCATTTCTTTGCATTTGTAGGAGTAAAATTCTATTAAAATATACCCCATGTCTGATGTTAAAAGATTTGGGGGTCGGCTTATATGCGATTGTCAGTTTTTCAAAATTCCTCATTTTGGGGCAGTTTTAAAGGGTCGGCTTATATGCGAGATCGCTTATATGCGAGTATATACCGGTATATAAACCAGGGGTCTCCAACCTTGGCAACCTTAAGCCCTGGAAGGGACTTCAAAACTCCCAGAAATTCCCCAGCCAGCAAAGCTTTTTTTTATATTAAAAAAATATATTTTTATTATTAAATAAATTTAATAATATTAAATTTAATTTAATATTTAATAATATTTAATAAATTTAATAATATTAAAATATATTATTTAAATTATTAAAATTTTTTATTAAAAATAAAATAAAATTTTATTAAAAAATATTTAAAAAATTCCTTTTTTAAAAAAGGAATTCTGGGAGTTGAAGTCCTTCAGGCAATATAAATAACAGTAAAATGCCTGGGATTAAGCCCCTCAGCGCGGCGGCCGGCGGGAGGCAAAGCGCAAGAGTCGCGCCTTCGCACGAGGCTCCGACCGCCTTTGTCAGCCGGCCCTGCCTTAGCAACCGCGCCGTCTCCAGCATCAACGAAAACGGGGGCGGCTCCTTTCAGCAGGCCGAATCGCCTCAGCGCCCTGGAATTCACCGCCTTTGCTCGTCACAATGGGACAGAAGCGGCCCGATAGCCCGAACCAGGTGAGGCTGGGGGCGCCCCCGTGGAGAGAGCCGCGCTTCTTGCCTTGCACGGAGCATTCATTCCCAGCATGGGTGGAAAGCCGGCGTAATGCCCACCCACCATTCGTTTCCAGTTCATGCACTCCAGGGATTGAGTTCCCCTCCTTTGGATGACCAAGGAGCTTCGGGGGACGAATGTCAAGCAGCCCTCTTGATACAAAGATAAAGATAGCGAAAAGTCATGCGAATATCCGCTTTTCTTCATATTGTTTTCGCAGGGTCCGCACGTTTTGATTGTACGAACCTTTGATTTGTGAAACCCCAAAATGCAAACATTCCTCACTGGAAGTCGCGGCAATCCAAGAAATGTAGCTAAGGAATTTTAGAGGTAAGAAAATAGGATAGTTCCTCCGGTTCTCCCTCGCCTTCGCGCCAATCCATACAGCATGCCAAACCATGACTTGCAAGACATACTACCCCCCCCCCCNGGTAAACAAGATGATTTTTTGCAAAATGTATCTTTTCTCGGCCTAATTCTACAGCTGCCGGACCTTTGCTTGTAGGGGAGACTCCCCCCCCCCCCCCACAACAGTCTGGGTCTGTATCTAAATTCGAAACTTTTGCTAGGCTTTTACCCCTCCTCCCCTCCATGTTAATTTGCATTAGACCTTCTTCTGAAAGATATGGCAATTCTGTCAGGATTTTTAATGTGCTGATGAGAGCAACAACTTAACAGCCTTTGGAATGGATCAGACACCTGAGAATCTTTCCTGTCTGTCTGCTCGTTTATGTATAAAATGTATTGGCTTCCTACCTTTACCCTCTGGGTGGCTTACAGTCATTTAAAATATGTATCTACATGAAAACATGAATAAACTAAAACCAAAGATTAAAATCAAAGGACAGGCAGAGAGGGCGGGGCAGAATGGACGGGAGGGTAAGGATCTGTTGTTACTTTAAACAACCACCTTCACTGTGCTGTTCTGCCCTTGGGGCCACAGGCCAACTGGTAGAGCCAGGCGTTTAGGCCCTTAGGAAAGGGTAGGAGAGTTGGCGCCAACCTCACACTTGGGGGCGAGGGGCAAGATGCTCCAGAAGACAGGAGCAACAGCAGACAAGGCCCATCTCCTGGACCCCACCAGCTGGAATAATTGGGCTGATGGGACCTGCAGCGTGCCTTCTCTGCTGCCATGAGTGGGACAGGCCAATCCCAGTGGGGGTGAGACAGTTCCACACATAACCCGTGCCACCCGTGCTTTAAAGGTGACCACCAACACTTTGAATTGCACCAGGAAGCAGACAGGTAACCAAAGCAGCTTATGGAGCAGTGGCATTCTTGAGGCTCCCAAAGCTGCCTGTGCCACCACACTCTTGCACCAGCTGTAGCCTCTGAATGTAGCCTTAAGTATCACAGACTCAACCAAATGTATGTATGAAATTTAGCATCATGGTAAAAGGTAAATGGGCCTTTTCCATTGTCACCCTTCATCACATATGAGGAAGGTAGGACAAGTCTTGCACCCAGGACTACTTCAAGACGTCTTAATATCTGAGCCAGAAGTTGATATTCCACAAGACAAAGTGTATAGCACCTGTGCTTAGGGACTATATTAATTTCATTCACCATATTTTCTTGAAAAATAAAAGGACAAACCTGAAAAGGGAGCAAATCTGAAAGAGGCTTCAAAGGATAAACAAATTTGGGTTGGTGGTACCATTAAAAATTAAAATGACCATAATAAAAAACAACAGTGAACTTTTGAAAAATAAATCTAAAGGACAGCTTTCTGAAACAAAGGACTATCCTTTATAATAAATAATACATGGCCAGTATACTTCTAATGGCATATGAAGGGAAGTACACACAAACATTGTATTCTTTGTTATAGTTCAAAATCGGGGTCTTTAGTCTGTTTAATATAACAAAGGGTTGATCCTGGTTCAAACTTCCTGTTCAAATACATTCAGAACCTTTTTGCAAGAGAGAGAAAAGAAAGTTGGAATGATTCTCTCACTTTCTGCCATTGGTAAAATTGGTTTAGTGTGAAGAATATGATGTTCTAAACAATTTCTGTGTGCAAATCTTAGTTTCTGTTTATTCTCAAATAACTTTTTCATGCTTAGATTTGTGTTTCCCATGAGAAATACAGGTAGCCCTCAATTTATAACCACAAATGAGCTCAAAATTTCTGTTGCCAGGTGAGACAGTTAAGTGAATTTTACCCCATTTCATAACCTTTCTTGTCACAGTTGTTAAGTGAATTACTGCAGTTGTTAAGTTAGTAGCACAATTGTTAAATGAATCTTGCTTCCCTTTTTGACTTTGCTTGTCAGAAGGTCAAAATAGGTGACCACATGACCAAGTCACCAAGTTCCCAGATTTTGATTGTGTGACCATGGGAATGCTGCAACAGTTGTAAGTGTGAAAAACAATCATAAGGCACTTCTTTCAATGCCATTGTAACTTTGAATGATCACTAAGTGAACTATCATAAACTGAAGACTACCTATAGTCATAAATTACATGTTTTAAGCATACTGATTTTGACATATTGCATTAAGCCAAGATTTGTTTAATGGGGTTCATGGATTAACCACAATTGGCTAGATCCCCACAAAATTATTAAATGCCATCTATTTTAACTTATAACCACATGCAGTCCAGGTCTGGGCTGCATGTAAGACCAGTGGAGAAACTCAATTCCTTCGAATCCTGGAAAATCGGTATTCTAAATTAAACTGAGATCATCCATGGATAAGGAGACTCTCCGCTGCAGATGGTTATGCTCTGCCCAATATTTACATGGATCTGAAGGCTACATTATTTTCACACAACTTTTTCAGGATTTGAAACGGTCTTTCTTCTTGTACAGTATAAAACTCTGTGGTTTAGAACAGTTTCTTTCCTGAACAGCTCAGAAAAAATAGAGGTAAATGGAAGAAGA
Organism: Laticauda laticaudata; assembly: GCA_004320025.1. NCBI lineage: Eukaryota > Metazoa > Chordata > Lepidosauria > Squamata > Elapidae > Laticauda > Laticauda laticaudata. The sequence goes on from BHFT01026586.1 coordinate 57,239, forward strand.
ACACATATTGAATGGGCCTAAAAGAAAAGAAGAGAGTGATTACAAATTGTAAAATGAAACTTGAAGATGGTCCTTGCTTAATGACTACATGGTCTTCATTTTACAACCACAGCAGAAATGCCAGAAATGCTGTTGTAAGTTATCACGGTCACATGAATTCCTCACTTAACAATCACTTAATTCCCATTCTAGTTAAGCCCATGTCACACTGCCCAACGGATGCAAAAAGGACACAGCGGACGAGCAAAATGTTCCATCCGTTGTTATCGTCTCAAAGGGCAAAAATTTGCAATAACCGGAGCGGATAAACGGATGCGGGGAAGGACGGCAGGGCGGATGAAGCGGACTTGCGGAAACAGGAAAGCTTAGCAGATGGAAGCGGATGGGAGCGGATGGCACATCGCGAGGGCTTCCGGGGGGGGTCTCAGCAAAGCGACGCGGAACGGATAGCAGCGGATGCCAGAATGGAGCCTAGCGGATGAAGCGATGCAGGAGCAGATGCAGAGCGGAAGCCTAGCGGATGCCTGGTGTTAATTGCCATAGCGGGAGAAGGATGCAATTGCGTCAGCGCGGATATAACGGAAACAGCATCGGAAGCCAGGTTCACATTCAGGGGAAAGACTGCTGCGGATGGATTGGCTTGCGTTGGCCCTGCCTGCCTTGCATGTTGCTAGCAAGTCCTTGCTTGCCACCCTCCCTGGCCCGCCTTGGTTCCTGCCAGCCAGAACCCACAACCATGCGCGGAAGCAAGCAGAGGCCTCAGCCATCTGCTGCAGCCCTTGCAAGAGGGAAAGGGCCTACCATCACCGCCCCTGGCCCTGCACTCTGGTTCTGCTGGGCTTCTGGCAGCATCGGGCTCGTCTCTGGGGCTGGGCTTCTGCTGCTTCTGCTTCTGGAGGAGCTGATGACAGCATCCAGCACCAGCCACTCCACAGCACCTGCACGCCTTTCAGCCCTGAGACTGAGCGACAAGAGGAGTGCCAGAGACTCATTTTGTCTTATAGCTTGTTTGTTTATAAGTCATTTTTGATTCAACACTTGCTTATTTTTTTTTTCAATAAAGTCTTGCGTGGAAACTTTTAGAAATGGTTTAAGCCTTTGCTTGCTTGTGGGATGGGTAAGGATGCTTTGGAATGGTTAGGATACCTGTGGGGTGGGTAATAGCTGTGCGGTGGTTAGGATAGCAGTGGGATAATTAAACCTCCAATGCAAGCATAGTGGGGACTGTATGTCCACCCTCCAGGTGCCAATATGGCCCTTTATTATCACTAACGATATAATCAATCATCCAGTAACACTGTCAACATAAAACAACTCTTATTATTAAACACTTGTCATTGTAGGCAACCAAACATAACATGGCCCCAATCTCATCCGTGTGGATGAGACCAGGCTGAAGGAAGCATGCATTAAGCATTTACCATCCTGTCTTGCATCCAACTGCTCCCAGCTGGGGAATTGCACCAGTGTTTCAGGAGGTTGCGCTGCTTCTTCAGCACTCACGTGAGGCTCTGTCTGCGGGCCTTGCACATACTCAGTGCAGATCAGGTTTCGCCTTGCCTCCATTCCCAGAGTCCAATGTCCCATTGCTTTGAATGGTCGCACAACCTGTTCTGTCAAAGACTGGGTAGCGGGATGCGCAATGAGATTGTGCAAGGATGCAGGCAAGCTTCCATGATCCTCCTCATGGTCTCTGGGCTATGCTGCATGTTTTGGTGAGAAGTACCTGGAAGCTGTTTTGGCCAGGTTTGCCAAAGGTGGTTCTTCCACACCTGTCTTGCCTGAACACGACCTGTAGTTGAAGATCCTCTCTTCACAGGTGAGGTATTTTGGAGGTGTAGGGCTTCATTGAGGTACAGGTTCTGAGGGAGAAGATGTCATCCACGTAAGTATGGGCACATTTCTTGCTTTGTCGCTTTTTTTTTGGCAGCAGGTCTGGATCTGGGAAGCCCACGCATGAGGTTGTTTTCCAGCCCCTCCTTGATGGTGACCTGGCATTGGTTATAGCCTGGGCATCTGAACATGACCCGTTGCCTGAAGCATCGATGTACATGAACTTGTAGTCAGCATCGATCATTGGCGAAGAAGGAGATGATGCTGAAGCGCCCTTGGAGTGAAATAAGTAGAACCTGAGTTGTTTGGCGGAGATTTGCAGGCCACGTGCTGCCATCTAGATGGCTCCCAACGGTTTGTGGGGCAAGTTTCACTTCTCGATACTACTGCTCTGCAACTTTCTTCCATACTTCTTCAGTGGAGGGGCACTGGAGGAGCTCCTCCTTGTATTCTTTCGATGATGGCCTGCACACTTCTCTGACACATGCTGATGGTGTTGTAGTGGGCTACCCTCAGCGTACTGCATGCTCCTGTAGTGGTCCCTGAGGCCAGTGGCGCAGAGTGAGTGCCACCTTGAGCCAGTTTTCCAGCGCTGGGCCAGAAGTTGGTGTGTCTTGCGTCAACCTGGGTGTCCCCGGTGCTGCATACAAGTTCGTCAACCATGGCTGGAGGCATCCAATCATGAAGTTCTGGAATGTCTTGAGTGATCTTCGGCTCTGATGCTCCACGATCAGCTTGTTGTACAGTCCGCTCCTCTGCTCTTCTGGCGAACCATCTTTGTACCAGACTTTTTTTTGGTGCCTCCTTTTCTTCCGGTAGTAGAGTTACACAGAGCCTGTTAGTTGGTTTCGCAACTGTTGCAGAAGGATGGTGGGCTGCTGAAAGGCTTTGTCACAATCCACTTGTGGACATGACTGGATGCTGTGGAAGAGGAAGCCGTCAGATGAGGCTGCAGAAGGTTGTACAGCTGGCTGCTGTTTCTGAAAGTGTAGATGGCCAGGCGAGTTGCTCCCTTGTTTTATGGGCAAGTGTAGGTTGTCCCTTTGCATCCTCTAGGCATCCTCTAGGCCATCCTGACAGACTGCTTCATATCCGAATAGGTCCGCCTCTTGCGAACTTTTTTCCGTTTTAAACGCTTTGTTTCCCGCTTGGCATCCGTTTCTGCATCCGTTCTGCATCTGTTCTGCCGTCCCGTTCCGCTTCCTCCTGTAACGAGCGGTGCGGGTTGCACGGATGCGGAGCGGATGCCTGGGGATCTAGCGGAGGCGTAACTGGATGTGTAACGGATGTGTCGGCGGATGGCGTAGTGGATGCAGAACGGACAGAACTGGATTACATTTTCCCGCGCAGAGTTTTGGGCAAGCCCAAAACATTTGGGCGGATGAAACACTCCATAACGGATGCTGGCCAGATAGAGAGGGAAGCCAAAACGGAGGCAGTGAGTACATCGCGTTTTCCAACGGATGGCAAGGTTTTTTGTCCGTTTTACATCCTCTTTGCATCCGTTGGTTCGGTGTGACATGGGCTTTAGGTTCATTAAATCAGGACAACCAGTATTGCTTTTGTGCCTAAGATAAACCTAGAACTCATAATTTCCAGATATTTACATATTTACACCTTGTGAACTCTCAAGTTCTCAACTCTTCCTGCTATGTATTCAAAATGGACAGTGATTAATATATGTGTGTGTGTTTGTATCTCTATAAATCTGTATCTATTATATCTCTATATGTATATTTCTGTATATTTCTATGTCTGTTCTGTCTATCTGTATATAGCATGTGTATAAGTGTGTTATGTATGTGTATGAGTACAGATATATATTTTCTTTTGAGAGCAGGCAGCAGAATCTCATTTTTAATGAAGGCCAGTGTGCTCACAAAAAAAAAATGACCATAAAGATTATCCTTATCGATAGATAGGTAAAACTGTTTTAATTCGTTGCTTAAAGCTGTTTCTTAGTACAAGTTTCCGTTGATGTATGACCATTTGTTTAATGGCTGTTCAAAGTTATAATAGTGCTAAAATGATTTATAACCCATCCTCTTACTTCTGCTAATTGTTGTTTGTACAGAATTGACTTAGTATGTTGCATGATTCTAGTCAATTATGATTAATTCTGTCTGTTTACATGCAACAATAGCTTAGCAAGCATTGACTATTGATAAAAGATTAATTCTTGGACTAGTGCATGGTAGACTAGCATTGCTGTTAGCAGTATGCATATTTTTCATTTCTCTGCTGGCAACTCAACCCTACATTGTGGCAGTGGCTTGTTAACACAACTCTTTTGGGGATTTTGTCAGAAGCAAATTATTTGGTGCTACAGCCAAAGAGTAAATGTTCCACATTTCCTTTATTGTACACATATATCTAGGTTTTTTGTGTGTGTATTAACTAGTCATTCATCAACAGCTGTATTTTAAAAGGTTGTCAAGGTGACTGTTGGTGCTAGTGTTGACTATTGCACTGTTGTGATTTGGATCTATGATAGAAGCTGTATAATTGAAAAAGTAGGATTGAAATAAAAAGGTTGACAGGCAGAGTGATTTAGGGATTAAAAATAGGAAGTAAAATGCCCACAAGAGTTTCTGAATTCCAATCAAAATGAATTTTCCCACTTAGGCCATTAAAATGCTCAATCTTGGATACATTTCTTCTCATCCTCTTTTTAAAAACAATATTACTTTATATCTGTCTGTGGTAGGCATTGGATTTCTGGTGAAGCCATAATCCAGGGCTGAAGTCTGCTGTCTCTGATATGGAGCAGATAAGAAAAATAAGCAGGTAGAGTGTAATCATTTCTTCTGACTAAAGCACTTTAATCCCAGCCTGCAGACCGGCCTATTGTTTTCCTGTGGTTGGATTTTCAAAATATACATCCTAAAATGTGGTTTACTAATTAATGTTATGAAAACTCAGGGCCTTGGATTTAGCAAACTATAGCTCAGTCAGCCACGACACTGAAATGATTAGGAAATGATTTCATTTACAAGGGGTTAGAATTTTGTTTGAATACAGATGTCTGAATGTTGAACCTATTACAATATATATATATATATCATTTGTATTTTGTATTTTACACATTTCTAAATCAAATAAAATTGTAAAAATTTTTTAAGAAATGATATCAGCAAGTTTTATACATACATATATAAATATATATATATTTATATATAAATATATATATAAATATAGTATGATAAGATATATATTTGTTTTTTTAAAGCTCTCCGGGTACTTACATTTGTGCCTGTTAGCCTCTTCCTTCGGGTATACCCACGTCATTTTGGTAGTCTGTTAAAGTTGTAAGCTCATTGTAGTTCTGTTAACAGTGTGTAAGCAACGTTTCAGCAGAATCTCATCTGCCGATCATCAGGCTTCTGTATGGGAAGTGTGTCTCACAGTTCCTCTGTTTCCAATTTGAGGTTCTATTCTGATTGGCTATAACCTGCGGTCTGTGTTCATTGGATTGGAGTTGATTGATTGTGTTTCTGGTTTCTTCTGTCTGTTTTGCTGGCTTTGATTGGCTGCAGCACTCTGTTCTGTGTTGAGGCTTTCAATGCTGCTTGGCTCGTGTGAAAGGACGGCTGCTCTTCTCAGCAAGCTGGGTTTCACCTGCGGTGCCTGGTGGGGGGGTGTTTGAGTTGGAGGCATACAGAGGGAGTCTGTCTGTGCTCAGCGTGTGGTGTGTTTGAGTTGGAGCATCAGGAGGGAGTCTGTCTGTGCTCAGGTGTTGTCTGTTTTGGTGGAGATCTTTCTATTGAGAGCATGCTTCCAAATGATTGACAGATCTGGCTGAATCATCTCTTCTATCATGTGTCAGGTCTTTTTTCAATCTCTATGCTTCTCTTGAGATTCTGTGGCTAGGCGCTTTTTCTATAGGCTAGGGTTTTGGTGCCATTGAAGTTGATGTGTGACCTGTGGTTTTCATGTGTTGGACTAGTTGAGGAGGTGTGTTTCAGCTGTTTTTACGTGCATTTTAATGTGTTCATGCTAGGGGTACTTATTCTTCTATTAGGTTCGTCCAAGGTTATGTGCCGGAGCATGATGTACAGGGAATTCGTTATATGCCTGGTTTTCCAGGTCAATTTTGTCTTTGGTGGGTGCCTCAGGATGGCTGCCTATCTTTGTTGTCTGTTTTAAGCAGTCTTGATGTGATGCCTGATGTAGTATCTTACTTGATTTTGATCTGTAGTACCTCTTATGGAGGGCAAGAACAGCTGTTCCCATAGGTCTGGTTGGTCTTCTAGGTCTCTGTTATGTTTGGTGTGTTTTTTGGGGATCAAAAGCTGCGTGATTTTGTTTTGTGGAAAGCGCATTGGCCTGTCAATACTTCAGTCAGGGTGCATAGTTCAGTCTTATATGTGTCTTATCGCCAGGCGTTTGTCTGCGCTAATTGTGTCTTCGCCACAGAATTTATCTTGTGCTGGGTGGGGTGGGATTTGGGCGTTGAGGTAGCGTTGGTGTGTGTTTTCTTTTGGTATATGCGTGTGTCCCAGTGGCCATCTGTTCTTTTGTAAGATTAGTACATCTAGGAATGTAGTTGTTTGTTTATTTCCGTTTCCATGGTGAAAACATTGATTTTGGGTGTGTGTTGTTAGGTGGTGTTAGAAATTGTTTAGGTTTTTCTTGTTCCATGGGCCAAATCACAAAATGTGTCATCGATTGTATCTTAGCCATGAGTTTGGGTTTTGGGTGGCATTAGCCAGGGCTCTGGCATTTCGGAATTCTTCCATGAAACAGGTTTCAATGACGGGGACAGTTGGTGCTATCCCATAGGGGCTCCCTTCAATTTGCTTGTATCCTTTGTCCTTTGTATATGAAATATGTGTTGGATCAAAACACTGCCTAACCAACACATATGTTCATATAGCAAAGGACCAAAAGATACAAAGCAAATGAAGGAGCCCCTATGGATCACCACTGTCACCCGTCATTGCAATACCTGTTCATGGGAAGAATTCAATCCAGAGCCCCTGCTAATGCCACCGCAACAAACCCAAAACTATGGCTAAGCATAGCATCGATGACCACATTTGTGATTTGCCCATGGAAAACAAAACCTAAACAATTTCCTAACACACCTAAATACACATACACCCCAAAATAAGTTCACCCATGGAAACGGAAATAACAAACAACTACCATTTCCTAGATGCTACTAATCTACAAAAGAACAGATGGCCACACTGGGACACACCCATATACCAAAGAAAACACACACCAACCGCTACCTCAGACGCCCAATCCACCACCCACCAGCACAGATAAATTCGTGGCGGAAGACACTAGATTACCAGAACAAACGCCTGGCAGATAAGACACATTATAAGACTGAAACTATGCACCCTGACTGAAGTATTGACAGCCAATGCTTCACAAAAAATCAAAGATCACCAGCTTGATCCACAAAACATCACCAAAAATAAACAGAGACCTAGAAGACCAACAGACCATTGGAACAGCTGTCTTGCCCACATAAGACTACACAGATAAAATCAGTAAGATACAAAATACACAGGCATCACATCAAGACTGCCTTCAAAAAAGACAAAAAAATAGCAGCCACTCTCCTGCCATGAGAACCCCCAAAGACCCCCCCCCCCCCCCAAAAAATGATTCCGTATGCGAACAACCCGAAGGCATTAGTACGAAATTCCGCCTTACATCATTGCCCTGGCCACATTACATTGGACAGACAATAGAAGAAAATACCCCCTAGAATGAACACAAAAATGCAGTAAAAAAGCTGGAACACACCTCCTCACTTAGTCCAGACACATGAAACCACAGGTCACGAACCATCAACTTCAATGGCACCAAAAGCCCTAGCACTATAGAAAAACCCCGAGCCACAGAATCATCAGAGAAGCGCCATAGCAGATCTGAAAAAGCATGAATAGAAGAGATGATTCCAGCAGGGCACTGTCAAATCATTGGGAAGCGCTGCACCCTCAAGATAGAAGAGGAGTCTCCACACCACAGAAACAGACAAACAACCCTGGAGCACAGACACGACTCCCTCTGATGGGCCTCCAACTCAAAACACCCCCACGCCTGAGCACAGACAGACTCCCTCTTGATGCCATCCCAACTCCAAACACCCCGCCCACCAGGCACCAGGTGAAACCCCAGGCTTGCTGATGAAGAGGCAGCCATCCTTTCACACGAGCCGAAGCAGCATTGAAAGCCTCCAACACAAAACAGAGTGCGGCCAGCCAATCAAAGCCACAAAAACAGACAGAAGAAACCAGAAAACACCAATACATCAAAAACTGCCAAGTCCAATGAACACAGACCCAGGTTAATAGCCAATCAGAATTAAGACCCAGCCTCAAATTTGAAACAGAGGAACTGTGAGACACACTGCCTTTCAGAGCCTGGATGATGCGAGATGCGGATGCTGCTGTAAACGTGCTTACAACGTTAACAAACTAACAATGAGCCTACAACCTTTAACAGAACTACAAGTGACGTGGGATAATACCCGAAGGGAACGAAACAGCACATATATATATTTATATATATATAATATATATATATAAAAGGTTTTCGCGGGTACTTACATGTGTGCTGTTCAAGCCTTCCTTCGGGGTATATCCCCACGTCATTGAAAGCTTTTTAAATTGGAGCAATGTTTTCAGGCAGAATCTCATCTGCCATCATCAGGCTCGGGTTGCCTGGTTGGGGTTTGTTTGAGCTGGAGGGTATGCAGAGGCAGTCTGTTTTGTTCCCAGGCTGTTGCCTGGCTTGTTGTGTGGAGATCTTTCTATTGAGATGTGCAGGCTTCCAAATGATTGACAGTCTGTGGAATCATCTCTTCTGTTCTAATGTCTTTCAGGTTCTTTTTTTCAATCTCTCTAATGGCTTCTCTGTATGATTCTGTGGCTGGGTTTCTAGGTAGTGCGCTTAGTGGTCTTGTAGGTGTCCACTGGTAAGTGTGATGTTATGAACCTTGTTAGCCCTTCAGTCATTATATGATTGACGGTAGTAGAGGAGGTTTGTTCCACTCCTTTTTGTATACTGCATTCTTTGTCTCTATCTTGTTTTTAACTATTTAATTCAGTGTACTCCATTTTATGCCACAAACCTTCTAGCGACCCCACTTGGGACAACCTAGCGCTCTTCCTAATAGAATAACAGCCTCCTGTGTTCCTTTTACACAAAGCCAAGCCTGCACTGAAAGCCTCCCAATATTCGTAAGAACACAGTGTTGCCAGCCAGATGAAAGCCACAAACAGACAGAAAGAAACCAGAAACCCAATCAAACCAAACTCCAAGTCCAATAAAACACAGACCAAGGACTCCCAACCCAATCAGGATGTAGAAAGAAACCTAGTCCTGTGCCACTGAAGCAGTAGGGCTAGCCTCAAATTTAAAACTAATACGTCTGTGATAGCCTGAGCCCACATACAAACTCAATACAGAAGCCTGGATGATGCAGATGAGATTCTTGCTGAAACGTTCTACAAACTTTAAAAAGCACCACATATGACGTGGATAAATACCCGAAGGGAAGGCTGAACTGCATTCATGTAGAGTACCCGCGAAAGAAACTTAAAAAAATCAGACTTATACATACCAGTATCAGGTACTATACACAGTTCACATACACATACATATTAAGGATAATTTCATGCTGTGGTTCGCAGGATATGTTTCCTCATTCATCAGATCTTGTATATCGTTACTGCCTTTAAGAGTTGCCCATAGCATCAAGTAACTTAGTGTAGGCACAGTAAAAAGTCTGACTACAACTTTAAAAGCACAACTGATAAATGGACGTTTGGGAAAATACTAAAACAAATGCGGGAATTACCATACATGTCCAGTACCCGCAAAAACTTTAAGAAAACAAATAAGAAACAAATATTATATATGTATGCTGTTCAGCTTCGTTTCGTGGATAATTATCCCACGTCATTTAGTGGTGCCTTTTGAAAGCACAACTTTAAAACTTTTTTTAAAACAACTTCTTATATAATATATTTACATAAACATACCATACATAGACATACTCGACACACATACATATATAGTTTAGTTCATCTTGTTGATATTATTTCCTAAAATATTTTTCAAGCTTATTCAGATTTCAGTAAATTGTAAAATACAAAGAACAAGAAAAAAAGGGTAGAAAATGGAAAAAAGTTAGAGAAAGCAGGGAAAAAGCAAAATTAGAGAGAAAAAGAAGGTATAATCTGTTAAAGGAACAACAATTCAGTTTGTGCAGCTAATAAGATGGGTGTAAACGAGTTAAGGCAGATGACCTTAGAGAAATATGTGGTACTCTGTTATCAAAGCCAATAGACATCAAAGAAAATATCTAACATTCACGAACTGCACAAAGAAACTAACAGAGAAAATTACAATTTACAAGTTTCAGGCCAAACCACGTCCGCTAATTTTCATCTTTCGATGTGAGTTCAAGTAGGAGAAAGACTATTATCCACCATCATCAAATAACTTGCCGAACATATTGTTTTTTATACTACGAAATCAAACCTCTGTAGTTACGCATATTTTTTTGCCTTTCGCTCATGCAATATCTTCCCAGCGTCGCATATATTATCACCTGATGGTTAGCTCTATTAGGCGTCTCTGCTGTTACAAGCCTGGATAACTGCGTAACCGCCCAGAGTTTGTCATAGAGATGATGCAATAATTAATTCAATTAAAATAAAATTTAAGACAAAATTTAAATAAAATAATAATGATTTATGGCAAGTTTGATGAAAGGGGCACTGAGGGACTTTCCAGATATTGTGAGCCCATAATGGGATAATCCTTTTATTTTAGAAAATTGGCCTAGATATGGACGTTAAAATTTAAAGCAATTGCTAAATTTTGCTGCTTCAGGCAGCAAAAAACCGTTTATTCTCCACAAGAAAGATGGAGCCTTCCAACCTGAATTCTGGTATCACCTTAAAATAGGGCCTAAAAAAGGCAGCATGTGATTAGCACAGGACCAGCTTATAATTCAAGTGTTTACTCTACTTAAAACAAATCTTTGTGCGCATTTTGAAAACTATTAAAAAATCATCACAGCACAAAGCCCATGTCCACACTGCTACCAACGAGTGGGAAAGAGATGTAAACGGAGAAAACGCTTGCAGTCCAAATTGTTAACCGATGCATCCATTCTGTACTCACTGCCATACGTTTTCATTACTTCTCTATCCATACCAGGCCATCCGTCTACTGAATTCATCGCTTCAAAAATTGTTGAGCTGCACAAAACTTTTTGAAGCAGATGAAGTATCCAATGCGTCCGTTCTACATCGCCTACGATAAGGGGAAACATCCGTATAACTCCCATTGTAAATCCGTTACGCAGGGTGCGCTATAGTCGCTAGGCATCCGCAATGCCGCATCCGCGCAACTCCACCTCCGCTCCAGCGGAAAAACCGGACACAAGGGAAGAAGCAAAACGGATGTGAACGAGATTACACAGCATTAGTAGCACGCGACGTAGAAAGGATGGAAAGCGGTATGCAGCTCGCATATAAAGCATTAAAATGGAAAAAAATGTTTGTATAGGGGACGGTATCTCGGATATTTAGGGATGTCTGGAGGATTGTCTAGAGGTCGGAAAGGACAGCTTAGCGGAAAACCTATATTTCCTATAAAAAGGGGGAGCGAAATCACCTGGATCTCACTTTCAGTCCAGCAGCCCTGTTGGTGCATGACCGTCTTCAGCCTTCATTTGCTCTGCTCTTCCACAGCATCCAGTCAATCTCCACCATGGATTGTCGCATACACTCCTTTTGATAGCCGCCATTCAATTCTACAACATGCGAAGCCCTCTTTACAGGCTTGTTCACTATCTCTACGCGAAGAAAAGGAGGCGTCCAAACAAGGTTGTGGGTCCGAAGATCGGATTGTTGAGAAGAGCCGAGTACGACTGTATGACAAGCTGATGGTGAGCTGAGGAACGAAGACCCTCATGCATTCCAGCACTTCATGAGGATGCCACCAGCCATGTTTATTGAAGTCTGTGGAAGCGGCTGAGACCAGCGTTGACCAACAAACCACCAACCTCCGCGCCCAGCTGGACCCTGGGCTGTAAGGTGGCAACCTGACTCTGCGCCACCTGGCCGTCCGGGACCACGTACAGAACATGCGATACTCCTGCGAGCTTGCCACACAGACACCATCAGCATTGTTGGTCAGAGAAAGTGCGTGCAGACCATCATCGAAAGAATACCTGGAGAGGCTCCTCCAGTTGCCCTCCACTGAAGTAAGCTGCGAAGAAATTTGCAGAAGCAGGGAATCAGAAGGTGGAAACTTCCCACCACACCATTGGAAGCCATCGATAGCAAGCACGTGAGCCTGCAGAATCTCCAAAACAACTCAAAGGTTCTAACTTCATTTCTTACTTCCAAGGCTTCTCAAGCATCATCCTCTTCGCCGAATGATCGATGCTGACTACAAGCTTTCATGTACATCGATGCTTCAGGCAACGTGGTCGATGTTGCAGATGGCCTAGTATACAACGCCAGTCACCTGCAAGAGGGCTGGAAAAACAACCTTCATGTGCTTTCCCAGATCCAGGACCCGCTGGCCCAACGACAGAGCCAAGATGTTGCCCTACTTCATCGTGGGGATGACATCTCTCTCCCTCAGAACCTCCCATGAACGCCCCTAGCACTTCGAGACGGCCTCACGCCGTGAAGAGAGAATCTTCAACGTTACAGGCTGTCTGAGGACAAGACAGGTGGTGGAGAACGCCTTTGGCCAACCTGGCCAACAAGGTTCCAGTACATTCTCAACCCACATGCAGCATCGCCCAGAGACCGTAGGAAACATCGTGGGAAGCTTGCTGCATGCCTGCACAGATGCTCATCGCACCTGCTATCCAGTGTTGCAAACAGGCCTCGTGGACCTCCAAACAGGCAACCGGGGGACATGGAGCCTGGTGAATGTCGACAAGCAAGTAACCTGATAGAGCACTCTGGAGTGCCAGGCACCCAAACAGAGCTTCACATGAAGGGAAGAAGCAGCGCAACCTCCTGCAAACACTGGTGCAACTCCCCAGCTGGAGCAGTGGAGTGCAAGACAGGATGGTAGATGCCTAATGGATGCTTCCTTGCACCTTGTCTCATCCACACTGATGAGATGTGCCATGTATGGTTGAGCTGGCCCACCAATTGAACAGGCATTTAATAAAGAGGTGTGTTTATGTTGAATGTGTTGATGAATGATTAATATGTTATTGATAATATAGAAGGGCCATAGGTGTGCACTGGGAGCGTGACCATACAAGTCCCCACTATGCTGCACTGGAGGCTGTATCTATCCCAGTGCTATCCTTACCCATCCCACAGCTATATTTCACTCCAACCCCACTCACGAGTATCCTGGCCATCCACTGCATCCTTACCCACTCCCAACAGCTATTTACCCATTTCACAAAGCGTATCCCTGCCCATCCGCACTGCAATTCCTTACCCATCCCACACGCTTTAACTCATACCCACCAGCTATCCCCTGCCCATCCCACAATGCTATTCTTTAACCCCTCCACAAGGCCATGCACAAATAGTGACTTAAAACCAATTTCTAAAATTTTCCACCAAGACTTTATTTTACTAAAAGAACTGAACTCACAGCTGGCTGAAGCAAAGGATAAACTTTATTAACAACAAAGGCATGTAAAAAGCAAAAAATGACCCAAGTAAAATGTTCCAAGCAAAGATAAATCATACAGGTAGCAACCCAGTCTCTGGCACTTTGTTCTCAGTCACTCTGAGCTCCCCAATGTCTCAGGGGTGGGAAGGGTCCAGGGGCTTGAGGGGCTGTTCCTTAGAGTGCGTGGTTCTGAGGTGCCAATTGGTTGCCTCGGCCCCGAGAGACAAACAGGGGATGTTGTGTTGCAAGGAAGCCTCTGAGAGCTGGTGCTCACAGTCCCGTTGATGTTGAGAGCCCCTTCCTCCATGAAATGGTGTCCACCTCTACTACGTCTAAGACGATACCTCCTCGGTCGTCAGTCCAAGACCACGAGGACAGACTGTTCTGGAGGCCGGGCTGCGTGTGGGTGAGGAAAGGGGAGAGTTGTAGTGGGTCTGTCTGTCTACAGGTGAGCGAGGTGAGGCTGTTGGTCGCATCTGTGGCGTTGATGGCATCTGTGGCGTTGGTGCATCTGTGGCGCAGCGGGTGGTATCTGTGGCATCAACGGTGGCCAGCTGTGGCATCGGAGTAGGTATCGGTGCATCGGTCACCTGGGTGTCGATTTTGTACCTGGCCTGGACTCGGGAAGGGCTGCCTGTGCTGCTGGAACTCCTGAGCCATACCCGTGTGGTAGTGAGGGGGCCTTTGAAGGGCTGTTTGACATCACCTGGGAGTGGACGGAAGCAGAGCCTGGGACTGGGTCAGAGCAGGTTCAAGCTGGGCCTGGAAAAGGGTGGTGGCAGAAGGACCTGTATCCTCTCCCCTGAATCCACTATACGGCTTCGGCATTTCCATTGAGGGTCTGGTTCACGTAGGTGAGGAAGGCTTTTTCGTTAGAGATGGATAATCTCGGATTACCAGCTGGAGAGAGGAGATCTACGCTGACTCTTGATTGTGTCCCTGATACTCCAAGAGTGACAAGTGTGCTCTGTCCCTCCGGGGTCTGGACTCTCTGCCTCCTGCTGTTCTGTGGAGGTGTAGCTGGGGCTTGGTGCGGTTGGTACTTCAGGTCAGCAGCGTGTTCTCATGCCTCAACTCGCAACTCAGGTGTTCGTCTCCTCAAATGTGCCACAGGGAAGATGCAGCTGTCCGGGTGTTCTTCGTCCATGGGGCGGCTCCACAGTAACCTGCCATTCCCTCAGCGCCCACGCCGGAACACAGGAGCTGACTCTGGCCAGAATGAGGTAATCCTACACTGGTGCTGTCTCTGAGAGTGTGAGGTGAGACAGAGGGGCTGCCTTCTCCGGTGGCGGAATCTTATCCCTGCCAGAAGCCTGCACCTTGGCGCCATCATCCACATAGCGTCTCGGATAATGTCCTGTGATAATTGCTTCTACCACTCGCGTGAGCTATGATCTCGGTCCTGGCCAGAACTTTCTTCAGGATGCAGCTTCCCGTACCAGGTGGCCCATGTGCTTCCACACCCGAGGAGGACAGTCCGAAGTATAACCTAGCGCTCTCCGACCTTCTCTCTCCAAGGCTGCCTGCTTCCGCTTCGGTGTCTCGGATAGGCCTTTGTCCCTTTCCACCAATGTCGCCTCACCATTCGAGCACCTCATCCTCATGTTCCTCTGCCAATGGAGTTAGCTGTCTCCTCTCCCCCTTATCTTGTGAATACCTCTTCCTCCCATCTAGGCAGGGCCTTTCTGTGCCCTCATCAGTCAGGGCTCTGAGGTTCTAGGGGCTGTGCCACCCCATCCACCAGCAGGACCAAGCAGCACCAGCAGGACAAGGAGCAGGCACCAGCAGAGTCAGCACCAGCAGCAGTCGAGCACCAGCAGAACAAACCAGCACAAGGAGCAGCACCAGCAGAGTCAGCACCGCAGAAGCACCAGCACTCAGGAGCCAGCACGCAGCAGATAGCACCAGCACCAAGCAGAGTCAGCACCAAAGGCAGAAGCCCCAGCAGAAGCAGATCGAGCGCCCAGGGCGGTGCGATGGTGGTCCTTCTTTCTTTGCCAGGACTGCAGGAGTAGGCCAGGCTCCTCTTCTTCCCCATTGGGTTGGCTGAAGATGTGTTGCGTAGCAGGTCTTTCTCTGGAATGTTGACCTGCTTGCGAGCTGCTTCCCTTATATCCACGGGCTGACGCAATGCATCCTCCCCCGCATGCCGCAGTGAACGCTTTGCATCCGCTAGGCATCCGCTAGGCGTCTGTTGCATGCAATCCGCTTCATCCCACTAGGCATGCTGCTTTGCATCTGTTCCGCTTCGCTGCCGCATCGAGCTTCGCTATTTTCCCAACGGAAGCCCTTCGGATGGTGCCATCCGCTTCCATCCACTCCATCCGCTAGGCCTTCGCTTGAGCGATCCGTAAAACATCTGCTACATCCTACCCCGTCCGTTCCTTTCTCGTATTGGTTGTGCCGCCTGCTGTTCGATGGCAAATTGGGGCACTGTTGTGAGCGGATAACAATGGATCTGGAAAACTTGCTCGTCCGCTGTGTCCTTTTTACATACGTTTTGCATCCGTCGGCCGATGTGACCTAGCCTTTAAGCTTTTATGGTCTGCAAAAGCAGATTATAATTTGTGAAAACTGATGGCACCATAAATATGCTAGATTTGAGGGAACTTTTCCATTTATTGTTGAAAAAGTCTTTCAACTTATTGTTATGGAAATCACTAAATGTATAAATACCTTTCCTAGTTTAAGTTTGCTGAGACAGCCTTGAATGAATGCAACCAATAGAATAATTTATATTTGTTTTTATTGATGATTTAAAAAAGGAACAGAAGCACAAATAATGTCCTTGGAATGACTGGCAACATGAGTAATCAGCTTGCTTGGAGTAGACGTGAGTATCTATGAAATGCTTACTCATGAAATTCCTACTAGACATATCTAGTATCTCTTGACAAGCTACAAAATAGTATTGTAGTGTCTTACGGCAATGGTATAGCTAAGAAATTATTTTTTCTTCAGGACTGCATCCATGTAAATAATAAGTACTATTAATTATATAAAGTAGCACTGTTTCTCTTCCTACTATGACTGGAGTATATCCTTGGCAGAATTACTCATTCCCTTTACTCCAACAGGAGGACTAAAGAATTATCTTTGGCAAAATAAAGATGAAACTTCTCACTAGTTGTTCTATCCTCCCTGCTCTAGTAAGCAGGTCACTTACAGGAACTCCCAGCTGATCATGCTTTCTCTTTCTGGCCATGGCCTCTGAAGACCCAGGAAGCCCTTTGCTCTTCCTGTAAATATTGAAGAACTTTTAGTTGTTTAGGGCCATTGTTCTCAAGGATTGGCTTTACCATAAGGCAAAGCAACCAATAATGCGATCTACTCACCCCAAGGACTATCCTCAATGACTCATTGGTTGATGGCAGAAATTTCCTTTGTTGCTTTGCTAAAGTTGGTGAAGTTTTCCTTAGTTTATTCTGAGGAAGTAAGGGGCTGAGCACTCAAAACAACACAGAGGAGAACTGCATTTTCTTCTTCCTTCTTAATCAAGGCAATCACTCTCCATCTGGATTTTTACCATAGGTAAGAAACATAAGGCTTGCCAAGTCCTCCCCAAGATCACTTGTCTATGTAGTATCCCAGAACCTAGAAATATCAATAGAAGTCTTCCTTGGAATTTTCACTCTTCTACCTATGAAGATCTAACAGTAAAAGGAGCATTAACACATGCAGTCCATTGAAGTAGAGGAGAACATTACTTGATTTGGCACTGTTTTTGTAGGTTGGCTGCAGGTTCAAAATGGCATAGAAATTTCAGCAATTTGCAAAAGTTTATGTTGGAGAAAGGGAGCAATCATAATGATTGGAAGTTCTAGGATCTATAGCAGTATTGGCAAACCTTTTCGGCACTGAGTGCCAAAACGGGTGCAACCATGAGTGTGTTGGAGAGTGCCAGAAACTAGAAGGGCAGCTCCCTGGTGCAGGAGCACTAGAAACCAGCAGAACAGTTCCCTGGTGTTCATGTGTGCATCGAGAAACTAAGCTTCCGGTTTCCAACGTGCACATGCATGCCAGCCACCTGATCTTCTGGTGTCTGGCATACTTGTGTATGCGAAGACCAGCTGGCCAGTGTGTATGTGTGCACCAAAACCCAGAAGAGCAACAGGCGAGGGCTGGTGTACCTGGAGAGATGGCTCTGCATGCCATTTGTGGCACATGTGCCGTCGATTTGCCATCATGGATCTATAGTGTGTTACAGGGATATTATTACTTTTAGTAGTGAGTAATTTGTTTATTAATGATAGTTTTTTTAAAAAAGAAAAGATAATAGGGAAGGAAGGGGACCTATAAATAGTTTTGCTACAGACAAATTTATTTCCCTTTACAGAGGTTGCTATTGATGGAAAGACTAAAATGGAGCAGGAAACATCTGAGTCACTTGGTGCTTTTAAGAATGCAATGGAAGCAGAAGAAAGGACAAATGATGTCCAGTGGGACTTGGATGTACAACCTCTAATTTCCTCTGCTAAATGGCTTCAACTTTATGGGCTCAAGAAGAACAAGATGACTTTTTCGCAGATTTTTTCCCAAATTGGATTCCAGCACAAAGAAGGTATTTCTAAAATATGATCATGCAAAGTGATCTCTTTTGTGTTATTATCTGTTACTTTTGTTGTTTAGAATCAGTGGTCCCTAGCCTTTTTTGTACCAGGGACCAGTTTCATTGTTATTCATTCTTCCGCGGACTGGTACCTGAGTAACGTGAGACTCCACCGCCATCGGGACGGCTCTTCGTTCGAAGCCGCTCCCCCTTGATGAAACTAAGGCACGAGGATTTCTTCAGCACCCAAACGCTGCTTTCCAACCAAAAACCCGGAAGCACTTTCCAACTGAAAACCTGGAAGCAACCGAAAACCCAGAAGCGCCGTTGAAACAAGATGGCGGAGCCCAAGCTTTGCAGCCCGGTACAAAATGATCCAAGGACCGGTACCGGTCCAGGGACTGGTGGTTGGGGACCCCTGGTTTAGATGTCCCTTTTGTTAATAAACAGCAACATGTATATGAGTTTGTAGCCTTGTCTTAGTAGGAGTTATTACTTCATGAACTTGTGAGAGACTGTGATGAAGAAAGAATTCACATGATGTAAGTTATACACAAATAACACTTTCTATTGTAGACTATGTTTCCATCTTGGGGAAAATTGTGGCTTCACGATATGCAGATGGTCTGTATCATCAGTACAGGGCAGTTTCTGATGGCAAGATCTATAATGTAAGTGTGATATATTTATATTTTATTAATGATTTTTTTCTTTTTTGAAGGAGAATGTGCAGCAGATAAAAATGATCTTCTGTCCTGCATGTTTGCTGCTTACACACCTCTGAGGAATCTTTAAATACTGGAAATGCCATCTCTTAAAGCAGGGAGTAAATACATCAGAGCAAGGTGTAGGTTTCCAAATTCTCCCCAAACTTCTTGGTCCCCTCCAAAAACTGTCCAATTTTTGGAGAAGAGATTTCAGATGTTTATTTATTAAACATATTTCTATGCTACCACAGTTCAAATAAATCTTATTTGTACTGTGTTGATACTATCCTGATAGCCAAAAATGCAAAGAATCTGTAACTTCTAATAATCAAAGTTAAAGACTAAAGTGAAAAAAATGGAGTTAAAATTATAAGGAAGATGACACTAATGACACAGGTTGAACAACCAGCATTGATAATGGAGATATCAAAGTTGTGGATAGCTTCTGCTTTTTAGGATCAACCATCAGTAGCAAAGAAACAAGTAGTCAAGAAATACACTACAGACTAGCAATTGGTAAAGCAGACATGAAGGCCTTAGAATAGATATTAAAATGTCATGACTCACATAGATCAGAATTGTGCAAGCCATGGTATTTCTTTTGATTCTCTGTGGAACTGAAAGTTGCACTTTGATGAAGCAGGCTAGGAATAATACTGCTATCTCTATACTTTGGTGTGGAAAATTCTGAATGCAATACTACAAACGGCCAAGAAAACAAATGAGTGGATCACTGAACAAATCAACTCAGAGATCTCCCTTGAAGCACACATGACCAGTCTTAAATTATTCTGCATCTGACATATTAAGTGAAGACATAATTGTTTAGACAAGGCTGTAATGCTGGGAAAGGTGGAACAAAAGAGAAGATAAGGGTGACCAGCAGCAATGTGGATGGACTCAGTTATAATGATGATGAGACACTGTTGGAAGACCGGGAGGATCAAATGATGAGATCACCATGGAGAAAATATATGATTGCTAGGAATCAAAATGATGGCCATAATCAATTAATCAAATCTAAATAATGAATAAAAATGCTTCAGAAATACAAAGAAAATAAAATATAAGGCTATATCAGATCAAAATGAGGAAAATTCTCCAAAATAGCTTGGTCTTTAAGATGAGCACATCCTTGCCTTAGCCCCTCTTGCCCCTATATTCCTGAAATTGGGATTGGTAGCATTTTCTTCCTGTTCATTCTAATTTGGCTGGACAGTGAAGGTGATCCTGAAAGCAGTTGGGCGTCAAATACTTTATAAGCCAAACCCAGCATTTTAAATTGGACCTGGTGACCAACCGGAGCGAATGCAGGATCCACAAAATGGATGTTATATGTTCCCAATGTCAGGAACGCAAAAGTATGAGGGCTTCTGCATTTTGCACCAATTACGCTTCCCATATATTTTTTATTGACAGTCCCATGTACAAATGCATTAATGTACAAATATTACATAATGAATACATAAATATACATCAATACATAAATGTACAAATACAATAATCTAGATGGGTGGTGGTAAGGACATGAATTACTGCTGCCAATTCCTCTTTGGCAACATTCCGACCAGCATTAGTTAGATCCTGTGTACACTTATTCAGTAGATAATACTGTCTGGTATTCTTTTCTAAATCAGCAGTTCTTCTTTCAATTAAATAAATTCAAAGGATGACTGTGCTTGAAATAATATGTCTTCACAAACACAGACTATAATAAGCCCATATTGAACTGTTGGGAGGGAGGGAGGGAGGGAGGGAGGAAGGAAGGAAGGAAGGAAGGAAGGAAGGAAGGAAGGAAGGAAGGAAGGANTGTTGGGAGGGAGGGAGGGAGGGAGGGAGGAAGGAAGGAAGGAAGGAAGGAAGGAAGGAAGGAAGGAAGGAAGGAAGGAAAAGCCTTTAGATTTCTCAGGTTTTCTCGTCACTATCTTGAAATTTAGTATTCTTTTTATTTAAATACAGCTGACAGCCAAAAAGAGCCGCCTTCTTCATTTTGCAAATAATCTAACTGGAATGATTGAATTGTACAAGCAAAGAATGGACTGGTTAACTTCTGAAAGTCGGCAGATTTTTGGAGTAATACAGGATCAAAATATCACAATTGTTCTGGATTTTGCAACTGCTTCTTTAAATGAGTTCGATCTCTGCCGAGAAGCACTTTCTATGGTCTTAAAGCAGCAAGTGGCCCAAATTGAGAAATTTAACTTAATCCGGTAAGTTATCTATATTTTATTAGTGAGATATACTTTTTTTTTACCACTGCAATTTAAATGGCAACAAGCTATTTGGAAAGATATACAAAGTATAAATAACTGAGGAAAAGAATGGCACATTTTTGCATATCTTTTAATCTATTTTTGAGATGAGAAGAATTTCTTGTCTGTTCGGTGTAATCGATGTGAGCTTTACTTATGATGGGAAAGAGATCAAGAAAACAAGCTGCAGTGGGGGAACTCCCAAAAGTTAGATTATTGCCTCCTTCATTTCTACAGTGCTTTCTCAAAGACAGGTGCCAGACCATGTGAATGAACAGAACTTTGTCACTAATGTGCAACTCTGAGGAGCTTATTATATGTCCTGGACATTTAGCACCCCGATCATATGTCAGTCTAGATATCAAAGAATATCCCTCTGCGTTCTGGTCTTAGGAATTCCCAGGCTGAAAGCTGGACAGGGACTCTGTGTGTGTGTGTGTGTGTGTGTGTGTGTGTTTGTCTGTCTGTCTGTCTGTCTATCCAGGGGTGGGATTCTACATGTTCGCACCTATTTGCTAGAACCAGTTGTTAACATTCTAAGCAGTTTGGAGAACCGGTTGTTAGAAGAAATTACTGGCCTAATCCTGTAAGGAAGGCAGGAAGGAAACATTCTGGTGTTGCTTACAGAAACTGCCTCTCCGTTAACCCTTATTACATTCTTGGCAGGACTAGACTTCCTGTCTCAGGAACGTCTCTGGAGTTTTTTTTCCTCCTTTGCTGGTACTTTGGTTGTGTGGAGTGACCATTTAAAGTAACAATGGCACTGAAAAAAGTGACTTATGACCATTTTTCACACTTACGACTGTTGCAGCATCTCCACAGTCATGAGAGGCCAAGCGAGGAGATGCATGCCTCGATGTGAGTAATGTTGAGTTGGCCACACCCAGCCAGTTACATGACCACCAGTTGTTAAAAAAATTGAATCCAATCTATCTATCTATCTATCTATCTATCTATCTATCTATCTATCTATCTATCTATCTATCTATCTATCTATCTATCTATCTATCTATCTATCTATCTTGGTCCTTGTAAGATGATAATGTAGCATTTCCTCAAAATATTTTAGTTATTTCCTTTGCAGGGTGGCTCAGGATCTTGTGATGTGGCAAGAGAAACCTGTTTTTGTTACAATGGACTCTGTAGAAGATGCCATTGAGTGGCTGTGGATGCTGGAATACCTACCAGCTGTTTGTCACACTGGATCTACAGAAGCAATCTTGGAGGCACTGTTTGATCATATGGTAATCTATTTCCAGAAGTGTTCAGTTAGGACTAAGGATACCCCACTGAGATTTAACTGCAAGTACTGTGGGAATGAATTATGAAGGGCCCAAGTACTAATAAAAGAACACGGGGTTTATTTAGAAAGAATTTCTTTCCAGTTGTTCTGCAGGCTGAAGTTTACCAATAACAGATTACATGACAGTGTCATGTTCTGAAGGCAGAAGCTTTCTTTCTAATTCCCCTTGGAACAAGGGGCAGAGAAATATTTCCATGACAACAAAGAGCTTTGAAATATATAGCCCTCATTGGAATGATCCCTTTTGGTATATTAGGTGGAAATATACATGAACATTTTTCCTGTGCATGCAGCCTTCCATGGGAACATCAATTTTTCTAGAAAGTAACTAAATATAGTGTTACTTAGAAGTTGGTGAAACCTTCTAAATTTTCCATGGTTAATTGAGTTTTCTTTATGTTGTTTTAGGAATTGTCGGGAGAATAGATCATTTTAGGTCATATTTATGCAGAAATATGAAGTGCAACAGGGTTCACAAACTTTTTATTTTCCTCTTTTGGCTTGCCAAACTGAGGCACAATAGTTATCTTCTTATAAAGCCTCATTGTGCTGGCTTGTTTGGAAACAATTAATTAGAAATTTCCCAACTAATTGTTCATAATGTACAGAAAGTGTGAGTAGACCACACAGCACATCCATTTGAAATATTGATGCTGTTCATGTCTTAGTAAATGAAGATATGATCATTTTAAGGTAGGTACATCTGAAGCAGACATCTGTGAACTGTCTTTGTTAAGACAGAAATCTTTTATAAAGTATATCTTAGTAAAATAAAGCAGCCCTCTTCCCTGTTAAGTATGGAGGCCATAGATTCAACACCGATGGAGTTAATGAAGCTTAATTAATTGAACACTGGCATCCATTCTTTAGCACATTGAAGCCAAAATGACTGAGCATGCATTGCAGTGTCACGATGCAAGTACGTGTTTGAGTCATAACATTACATACAAGTATGCAAGGGCTGGTGTTTGCATCATAGCATTGTGACACATGTTTTCTGGCTTATCCCTCTTTGCCCTTCTGTGGATGTGTAGGCCATAGATTGCTGACACAAAAAAGTCACAAAAAAGTCTATTACAGACAGGGAGTTGTTTTTTGTGGAGACTATATCCAACCTCAAATAGGAAATAGCTTTCTGTACTTCTGCTACAAAAATATAAACACAGCAAGTCCAGATATTGTAAATCACTCTGGTAACACAGCATAAGGGAGAAATTTAAACGGTTCTCCTTTCTGGAAAATGGAAGCTTTATTTATTAATTAAATTCATCTGGTCATCCAATTTCATTGTGACCTTGATGGCACACAATTTGAAAACAATTTAAAAAAACAAACAAACCATAGAACAACAGGCATCTGGGAGGAAAACATACTTTAAAAAGAGCTATATGACATGACTTTTCTGATACAGGCAGTGGGCTCCACATCAGTGAAAGAAAAGGGTTTCTGAAATAGAACATGGACAACTTATAATTGTGCCTAGAGCTTAGAACTTAGTCACTCTTGCAAAACGTGTTGTTATGACTATGTAATTTTATAGGCATAGCATACAATTCCTGCATTGGCTGTAGTGATGGAATTTGTCATCAAACTTTTCTAGAGGGCACCAAATTGAGGAAATTGATAAAAAGACAATCCATTTTATGGAATAAGAAATAATTTTATTTATTTATTTATATAAATAAACTACTACTTTTATTAAAAACAGTTGATAAAATATCAGAAGTGGTGCTTTGTGAAGTGACTAAAGTTACCTTTTGAACTTGCCGCTTGAGCAATAAAACAGATGCAGGTCCTAAAAAACCAGAAAAATCACTTCAAGCCCCTTTGCTGACCTCCATAGATACTCATAAACACCTTCACTAAGACTTCTGCTGAGGGCTTGGAAACCTCAGGGTGTCACCCTTGATGCTTCAAACAATGACTTGAAGTTGCTTGGCAAAATGTCTCTTCAAATGGTTTGTGCAGTCCGTGTGTGTAATATTGATGTCATGCAGGTATCAGAAGCTCTTAATTTGTGCAACCAAATCTAGCCATTCCTAGGTTAATTCTAATTCTTTCAGGTGGCAAAATCTTCAAACTGCTCACATAAGAGGCAACATGGCCATAGAATAGTCATTCTTCATCCTTTCATTGAAAAGGTTAACTTTGTTCCACATGACTTTGTCCTTCTAAAACTGATCTTAGCTATCAAAAAACAGTTTTGTTCCTAAGCCTTTTTCTTCTTGAGAATAGATGTCCTGGGGATGTATTGTTTCAGGACACAATTCACTAGTTATCCGAATTCAGAATGCCGGATCCCATTTTTTTTTATTGTTAGTACATAGTTTTAAGTTTTAACATGTAGTAATTCAGTCCTGTGAGCCCTTATGTGCAGTTTGCTGTAGTATGTCCAGCCCCCTCAATAATACCCCCTTCAAGAAAATGTATTCTAAAACTGTATATGGATACAGGTTATAAAATTAGTAATTCTGCCACAAGACAATTGAGATATTTCAGTTAGAGCAAAACATTTTTCACACTTCTGCTTCTTTTAGTCAAATAATGATTCACCAGAATCCCATTCCTCAACTCTATACACTTTATTTTTTTCATTTTTAAAGACAAGGTGTGATAAATTTATCAGGGTAAGTGATAAATTAACTTAAGTGTGACCTTGATGACACACAAGGATGACATTTGACACTACTTAAAATGTGTACTGTATAAGTCCACATATGAATGAAGGTCCATATTGGTAATGTGAAGACTGCTGTATATCTTAGCTTTTGTTGAATCTTCTGCATGCTATGGGCACTCCTATTATTTTAGCAATTATGTATATCAAAAATAGAAAGGAGAAATAGCTCTGCTATGCATATGAAGCATATCGTGCAGGCCTTTGACTTAAAGGTGTATAACTGTTTTTGTTGGATGACTTGTGCATTTTAGACAGAAGCTGTATACTATTTTATTGTTGGTGATATACCAGAATGCGTGAAGTACATGCTCACACAGAAGATCTCAAGAAGTCTATGTCCAATCCACACCATATCTTTCAATGCTAGAGAGGAAGAAACAGTTGCTTTCTTAAAGAATCTGAGTCAGCTAACCACTGGCAGGTATGAAGTAAATGGGATATCTAACATTGTCAGCTCTATAAATCCCAGTTATAAGACTCTGTATCCCTCTGTAGTTGCATACACTGATGTTTTCTGGCTATATTAGACCACATTCTTCATGTTATTTTGGGATGATGGGAGCTATAGTCCAACATATCTCCATGGTGGAAAAAGCTGGAATATATACATCCTTGGAGTAGTACTCATTTCTCCTATCTCAGTGGCAAAGCTGATGCCAGAGTTGGTTGAAAAGCCATATTGCCTGACTGAAGAGAATACATATTGCAAGCAATTGACGAAGTCCACATACTGCAGTAAACTAACATCCAACAAACTTCATGATGGCTTAGTATGATGTATGAAACCAGCCATAAAACCAAACCATAAAAATAATTATGACAAGGAATGGCTTGGTAGTCATTTCCAAGAGGCAACAATGGTGAAGACTGAACCTTTATTTAGCTTATTATTGAAGCAATAATTAAGCATATTGGAATAATCGAAAGGGTTATATCAGTCCGGTGTTCTGAGGGCATATCTATCATCTTTCCAGATAAAAACACTTAGAATATCTTTTCCAATCAGTTCCTTTGGATGTACTGAGCTGCACTTTCCAGATTTACAAGGCATGATGGCTAGAGAGATTGAGATACTGGGGAAAAATATTTATTAAATGTAAATGGCTAGCCATTTTATGAATGTAACTCTGGACTGTACCGTAAAAAAACAGGAAAGGCACATTTTAAAATAACTATTAAAAATAAACATATATATAAAGGTTTAAAAACTCATATCTCACCGTCTTGCAGGCTCCCTATTTTCAAGGGATCCCAGGGCCTGGCTTCAAACTTACTTCTTGAATGATCTCTGGAAAGCCAGTATTGTTGGTGCTAATTAAAAAAATCTGGTTGTAAATGTATAGTCTAGTGAAGAAATGTAGCAGCTGACTGAATGTGTAGTTCTACAGTTGAAAAGTTGATGGCAATGAACAAGCCATAGTCTTTTCTAAAAAAAAAATCAGAAATTTTATGTTAAATACCATGACAAATGTCCTGATTAACATGTACATGATTAAAAAATGAATATGATAAAATATTTAGTTATACATCTTGATTTCTTGAATGACTTTTATTTTGGCACCTTCTTCTAAACGATGTTTCAGAACAGATTTTTTAAACTAGCTGATAAAGTCAGGAGGGTATCATATTGCCCCTGTCTGTCTACCAGCTGCTTTGGAATTTAAATTACATTTTTATCTTCCCAAGGAACTTAAATTGGCATAGATTGTTCTCCGTTCCCTCTATGATAAGAACTATTTGAGGTAGGCTGAGTGGGAGAAGGAAAATCCAAGGTCATCCAGAATGATTACAGCAGCAACAGTACAGTATTGTTTTATTTTTAACACTTTTCCTCCTAAAGGAGATTACACTGTGGTTCCAGATATATATTTATATCCTTTGCTTACAAATTAATATTGTTTACACTTCAGGTTCCATGCATTTGCTGAGAGGACAGATGAAGTGCTTCTGATAGGCCCTTCACTCAGTAAGAATGAGAAAGCTACCCTGAATTCAAGAAGGCTGAAAGGAAGACTCCCTTTAGGTAAAAGTAAACAAAATCAGTGCTATCCATTGACCTTAAAATCTTAAAAAGCACATTTTTATCCAAGATTGTTTATCAAATGTAGAAGAATAACACAAAAAACCACCACAGAGAGAAAATGTCAGGGTCAGAGTTGTTGAACAAGAGAAGCATATCATGCTAGATTAGATATGGCAATGTTTGCACATTGGAACATGAAAAAAGCAGACTGATGGCCCCTCATCTGTGGAATCCAACCTGTGCCATAAACATTAGGTGATCAAACTAATTTAAAACTGATGTTGAAAAGTATATGAAATAAAAGGAAGAGCTTAATATTAAATAAGAGTCTCCTAGAATTATCACCAGGAGCTATGAAAATTTGTCCATCTTATAGTTTGTTTGAGCTAATGCTAAAGCCATGGTATTAAAAGCTATTAAAAGATCCTAAAAAAATTTAAGGCATATGCTTCTATCTTGTAGATGCAGGTTATCCAAATCAGATTCTGTGCTGAAACCAGATTTGACACATGCTCCAGTTACAGTTGCATCTAAAATTACCTTGAATTACTGGCCAGTTACTTGCTTCAACTGTTTGCTCATATACATTTTGCAATCTACATTATTTTATAGACACTGATTACCAAATGTAGGAAGTATTAATAAGTATTATAAGCAAGGGTTGAACACACTATTAATAGATCGCCCCTCTTCTGATTCTTTAGCCATGTTCTTATATTACAATAAGTAGGATTCAGCTCATAACCTGAGCTTGAAGAGTCCTCTTAAGTGAAACGGGGATAGCTTGATGAGACTAAGAATGTCGTGAAGCTTAACAGGATATTTAAAGAGAAAATGAATTGCTAGGACATTTCAGATCCAAAGAAGGATATCAAATTTCATTGAAAACTTGATCAGAAAATTGATAAACTTTTGATGCAGTAATTGGGAAAAGAGAAGAAATCAAAAATACTGAGGAAGATTGATATCTCTTCCATATGATCTTGTCTTCATCCACCAAACTCTTGAACAGTTTAAAGCTTACCTATATTTTTTTCATAATATGACAAACTTTGAAATGGTGCCAGGTAACCAATTGGAGAGGATCAAGCCCTCCTTCCTTCATTACATTTATTTTTTAAAAATGTTGTGGGAGAAGCTGACAAACTGCTCCTTGCTGCTTGCTCAGTTAAGGGAAAAAATATGCTAAAACTGGAAGTCTGGAAGTGGAGACTGTTCTTGTTCGTGGAAAATGGATCACTCCAAACTCTATGGAATTCCAGCATTTCAGGTGGAAAGTTGAAGCAAGTTCTGATGTACCACAGTTGAACCAGAATCAAAAAACCCAGCGTTGGCTCAGTTTCCTAACGTAGGTGAGGTACAGGACCCGTTGGAGCTAATCTGGGAGTGATGCAAATATTATCTGTGAAAGTACCCTGAGAAAAACTACACAAGAGTCAAAAAGAGAGAACTGCAGAAAACACTGAGTAGATGTGGGTTTTCAGTTTACTCAGTGCTGAAGACAAATGTCAGTGCATACCAAAATGTTTGGATTTTTTTCTAAGGCTATAAAGATGAGATTATAAGAAAGCAAATTCAGCAGCTGGTCCTCATTGAACAGGACAGACTCTGAATGCCTTGACACAATGATCTTGCTATAGGCACGTGACAGGTACAAGTAGTCCTTCACTTACAACCAGAGATGGTATTCCGCAGGTTTTGACCAGTTCTGGAGAACCAGTAGAGGAAATTTTGAGTAGTTTGGAGAACCGACAAATACTACCTCTGACTGGGCCTGCCCCCTCTATTCTCTGCTTCCTGAGTCCCAGCTGATCAGCTGGGTCTTCTTTTGTTGCCCTGCACAGGAGAGCGGAGCTGGAAAGCAGGTTAGTGGGGTGGGGAGGGAATGGGACTTTGCAGTAATCTTCCCCTGGAGTAGGGTGGGAATGGGGATTTTGCAGTAACCTTCTCCTGTCACTCCCATCAAGCCATGCCCACCAGGCCACAACAGACCCAAGCCACGCCCACAAAACCGTTAGTAAATTTTTTTGAATCACTGCTTACAACAGTTTATTTAGTGACCATTCAAAGTTACAAATACAACAGAAAAAAAAGAGAGTTATGTTGAACTTTCACTCAACAGTTACAAACTTTGCAGCATCTCCACAATCATGTGATCTAAATTTAGATGCTTGGCAACTGGCTCAGATTTAAAGTATGACTGTTGCTTTGTCTCAAAGTCATGTGATCCTCTATTGAAACCTGACAAGCAAAGTCAATGGGGAAATCAGATTCACTTACTGTAACAATCGGGTTACTAACTTATCAACTTCAGTGAATCACTTAACAACTGTGGCAAGAAAGGTCATAAAATGGGGCACAACTGACTTAACAAATGTCTCACTTAAGAACAGAAATTTTGGGCTCCATTCTGGTCAGTAGAGGACTACCTATATTAGCCTTCATATCCTTAAGGATGGCTTTGCTCGATGAATCCAATAGAAGGAATTTTTCAGATTGAGATGTCTGTGTCTATAATGTGCATGCACTCAGTGTATGGAATATGATGGTTTCAGCTCCTACTGATTCACGTAAAATACAAGTAATCCCTGACTTACTAACTGAGGAGTCTCCAACCTTGGCAACTTTAAGCCTGGTGGACTTTAACTGGGAGTTAAGCTTAAAGTTGCCAAGATTGGAGAGCCTTGTACTAATGTACCACAATGGAACCCGAAACTGATGCAGCCACAGTTGTAATTTGTGAAATGTAGAGAAACCTGCCTCAATTGAGCTACTGCCGTGTATATTTTAAAATCATCATAGGTCTGCTGCTTTCATACTTATTGGTATTTTCCAAGGGAGAAATTAAAAAAAAAACCATGAGAAAAGATTGCAGCAAGTTATGCTGCTTCTGATGTGGGGCATTTTATAAAACGTATATAGCGTCATAAACAAAACAGAGCTAAAATGCTAAATAATAATGTAAAGGATCATTTTTATAACTCACAAAGCCAGTTTTCTGTACAGGGGGAAAAAAGATGTTATTTCAGCACCATTTTCAGTTATTTCAGCAAAACACCCCCTATTTCCTGTGTTTTAGGGCAGAGTGAAATTAAAAAAAAAAAATCTGAGAAAGTGAATTGGGGAAGAGCACCTGTTTCAAAATAGAGATCATTTGTATATTCTCTGAGTTGGTTTTAAGTGAATGTGTAGAAATTTCCAGAAGGGGAAAGAATTGCTTGCCAAATTATGTATGTTAATAAAAAAAAAAATATCCGGATTGAAGAGAAAGAACTAAGCAATTCCTGTTATGAACACTGTGATTTCACACAGATAATTTGCAAATGCCACTTATTTAACAACAGCTCAGGCAACCGCATTCAGATTGCACGTTCAAACTTTTTTTTCAGAAAAAGCAATCTGGAACTTCTGCAAACACAATATTTTTCTAAAATTTATCAGCGGTTCTTTTTTTTTTTTAAGCTGTCCAAGGGATCCTGAATAAAAGTGACAGCTACTTTAAGAACCCTATTAACTTTAACAGAGGATCTATTAGATGGAATAGCAACTTTTGCAGGCGTCGTGATATTGTAGCTTCTCATATGAAGAAGAGCTGCTTTATTTGCTAATTTGTCCATTTTTGTAACATTTCTATCCTTACAGTATCATATTGGGACCAGACCTTTTTACCTCAGGGAACTGTGGTGCTTTATTCCTGGCTCCTTAATGATCATAAGTGTGCCATTTGCTTTGTAGGTTTTTGATAATGGCTTGAAACAGATGTTATAGAAACGGGACAAAACCTGGCAGTGGGGACAGCAAATTTTGTGCCATTATAGTTTCTTCATGAGTCAGTGATGGATTGGTAGCCAGCAATGGGGAAAGGCCCTAAAAAAAATGAGTGGGTAGGTGGAGTCACATGACAAATTGAACATGCAAAGGCAGTGCCTAAGCGAGAAAAGATGAGTGCTCCTCTGATTGATTTACAGGTAGTTCTCGATTTACAACAGTTCATTTAGATGCAGTGGCATGCTCAGATATGCAGTGGCACTGGAAAGGTGACTTCTGACTGTTTTTCACACTTACAACTGTTGCACCATCCCCATGTTCATGTGATCAAAATTCAGATGCTTGGAAACTGGTTCATAGCTATGATGTTTGCAGTGTCCCATGATCCCCTTTTGCAACCTTCTAACAAAGTCAATGGGGAAGCAAGATTCACTTAACAACTGTGGCAAGCAAGGTCATCAAATGGGGCAAAATTCACTTAACAATTGTCTTGCTTAGCAACAGAAATTTTGGGCTCAATTGTGGTTCTAAGTCAAGGGCTATCTATATTAGTAGATTTGTAAGGCTGCCCAATTCTCAAATCTCTCTTGAGCAGTTGGCATAAATAAAGGGGGGAAAAGGGGGAAACATTTAAAGAGAAAAGGGATAAATATACTATTCTCTCTTTCCAAAAGGACTTTTTATAGGGGACCATTTCAAATTCTGGTCTGATTCTGACAGCCAAGCGCTGGATCAGGGATCTCCAACCTTGGCAATTTTAAGACTTATGGACTTCAGCTCCCAGAATCCCTCAGCCAGCAAAGCTTCCACAAATTTTAAAGTTTCCAAGGTTGGAAATCCCTGCTCTAGATGGTGTTTCTTTGTATGTTAAGGATGTCAGAATTCCTTGTGAATGCTTGAATTTCTCTGGTAGGGATACAGCCTAATCCACAATACTGAGAATTAATAGGGGTGGTCAATCTATATGCAGCTGTTTGTCAGTGGTGGGATTCAGTTTTTTTTTTTTTTTTNCAGGGGAAGGATACTGCAAAATCCCCATTCCCTCCCCACGACACTAACCTGCTTTCCAGCTCTGTTCTCCTATGCAGGGCAACCAAAGAAGACTCAGCCAATCAGGTGGGACTCAGGAGGCAGAGAATAGATGAGGGTGGGGGCCAATCAGAGGTGGTATTTGCCAGCTTTCTGAACTACTCAAAATTTCAGCTGCTGGTTGTCCAGAACCAGTCAGAACTTGCTGAATACCACCTCTTCTGTGTGTGTGTGTGTGTGTGTGTGTGTGTGTGTGTATGCCTCCAAGTCAGCCTTGACTCCTGGCAATTGCCTGGAGCAGTCCCTACAGTTTTCTTCAGCCAGATTTTGGAATTAGGTTGCCATTACCTGCTTCCTAGAGCTGAGAGGGAGTGACTGATCCATGATCACCCAGCTAGCCTTATGTCCAACGTAGAACTAGAATTCACGGACTCCAAGTTTCTAGCCTGGTGCTTTAGTCAGTCAGTACATCAAACTGGCTCTCATAACACAGTAGCTTTTGGGGGACATTTTTTTTTTGTAATCCAAGAAGCATTTACTTTCCACAGTTGGCCCAAAGAGGAAGCATTATTTCTGATTGTTTAGAAATCACCATCATGAGAAAATTATAGATGATTTGAAACAGAGTCAAGAAGCTTTGAACAAAATGAGTTGGATGTGCAGTAAGTTTGCAATTCTTTAGGAGAAAGCTTTTTAAACCGGAGGTTTTATTTTAACTTTTTTTTTTCCCCCGAACATGGATACATCTAGGTCAGAACAATCTTCCGTCCCCCAAGAAAATTGGATGGAGGTTGGGGAGTTATTATTGTATTATTTTTCTTTTTTATTCTTTTTATTTCTTTTATACACTGCTTCTATATTCTTGTAAGCTGTTTTGAGTCGCCATATGCAAGTAGGCGGTAATATAAATTTTCTAAATAAATGAAAATAGATACAATAAAATAGATGGGTGATTAAGGAGCAAATTCTATGGGTCTTTGTTGTTTGTCATGTATTTTTTTATTGGGTTATAAGGTATTATAAAATACAAAATACAAAAGCAAATAAGAGGACAGGGAGAGGGAAGGGGAAAGTGCAAAGAAAAATGAGGAAGGGTAAGGAAAGAAAAAGAAAAAGAAGCGTTGACTTCCAACTCTATCTGTTACAGTAGACTTAGGCATTAACAACAAATCACAAGTTTCAATATAATAGTATGAACCAGTTTTTTCTACAAAATTCTATCAGTCTAATCTGTAAAACCCAGAATCAAAGTTTCATTCTTTTCCATGTCAAGCACGAAGTTCAGAAGCGGTTTCCATTTGGAAACAAAAATACTTATGTTCTTTTCTTTAAGCAGAGTAGTCATTTTTGCTTTTTCAGGTCTTTGTTGTTTGAACATAGCCTTCACTGCTTGATTCTGAGTAGCTGAAGCAGCTGTTTTTATGTATTGCAGTATGATAGAGGTAAATGAACACTCTTCCACTTTTGTACCATTGTTTCCCTTGTAACTGTGATGATATGGACTTCAAATGATCCCCAACAATCTTTTCTTTAAAAAAAAAAATCCTCCAAATATTTTTTGATTTATTGCTAACCCTTAGATTGATGCTATTTTTACTGCTTGTATTCATCTTTGTTCTCCCTTTTATTGTCAGCTGTCTTCTGAGAGGCTCATGCTCAAACATTTTATCAAAATCCATTTGATAAATAAGCAAATTAAAGCTTTCCCACACAGGTAGGGATAAATTAACTCTGCATGCTTGGTTGATTTTCTCCAGCCCCCAGATCGTAAGACTAAATTGCAGATCTTGGAAAGGTGAAAACAAAGGAAAATGGTATACAGTTGACCTAAGAAGAAAGGATATGATTTTTTTGTTCTTTTTCTTCAAAATCATTCAGGACTGTGAAGCTCTTCACAGAAATACCATCCTAATTCCCCTTAATTTTGACTCAGCAGCTGTTTAATAATTTCCTACATGTAACTATATTTCTCTACTGGCTTTTGCTGTTAGAGGGAAGCTTTCCATCTGCTTCTGTCTCGGTATCTGGTTTATATTTCAATAGATGGGTTGAGAAATCTTAAAATTATTCCTTTGCTTTTCTTTATGCGTGAATTGTGGTTTCAATCAGCCACAAAGTGTAGTAATCTTCTAGAAACACTCAGTATGTTGCATCTTTAAATGGGAATACAAATAATCCTGGGCATTTAACTGGCATTATTGCTATAGTTATGACGTAATTCTTAGTTATTACTGTGTGAGAGCTTTTCACCAGCAGAAAAGGGATCAGAACAACACTTATGTTTTAATTTTACTTTCCCTGCCTCCAGTGTGCTTAAAAAGAATAGCATTTGCATTCTAAGATACTTTGTTTAAAATGTGGAAAATAAAGTTGGTATAAAATATTTGACTTGAAAGAATGAACACATAAAATTAAGTGTGTTGATGCTAATAGAAAATAGAATGTTGTAGTTTGTTATTCTAAAAAGTTTATGATGGCATAAATCAAACATCTAATAGAACCTTAGATGACTAAATATTAATTATTAAAGTTATTTATCTTGTAGTTTGATGCGACTTTGAGTAGTTTAAACACCTTAAGACAGAAATTTGATTTATGCCTTCTACACATTTTTTCTGACAATATAGAATAGAACAGAACAGAACAGAACAGAACATTCTTTATTGGCCAAGTGTGACTGGACACCCGAGGAATTGGTCTTCAGGGTGAAAGCTGTCAGTATATACAAGCAACAAAGTGATAAATCATAAGATACAATCATAAATTGTAAGATACAACCTACAAAGAGATAGTTATAAGATACCAATAAAAGTAGGTAATAGGAAAGGAGAGAAGTATAATAGTAATACAATTCTATTACATGATTAAAATCCTCAGGCATAAAACAGTGCTGTGGTAATTATGTGTTTAGCAGAATGATAGCATGAGGGAAAAAATTGTGTGTCTAATTGTTTTGGCATGCAATGTTTTATAGCGGTGTCCTGAGGGGAGGAGTTAAAACAGTTTATGTCCAGGATGTGAGGGATAATAATTACATGTTATTTAATATAGTTCATTAAATAAACACCAACAGTGACCCTGAACTGCTTCATTTATTTATTGCTGAACTTCTGATTTTCAAAGGACTCAGTAATTTTGTTTTCCAGTTGTTCTTGATATAATTTTGTAATTTTCAATAATTCCATGAGGGGCAGCAAGGGAAAAGACAGCTTGCCAAATTCTGGCAGCCATCAGTTGAAACAGCTTGGATCAGTCTTCAGGGACAACTACAGCTCATATGACTATATAGTGAGCAAGCAAAATATCTAAGGAAGCAGATTTCACCAAAGTTGTTTCCAAAGGAAAAATGCTTTCAGGATTGGGTGTGAGCATACTGATGGCAATATGATGTGAAGGGCCTTTGCCCTTCACATTTGATGTATGGGAATTGATTTGGGTTCCTATATCAAGACAGATATGGGAATCAAACAAAAATTCCCAGACATTTGGTGTCATTCCAGTACATATGGAACCTTTAAATATACAATACACAGTATATAAATTAAATGTTGAGTAGAAAACTTCTAACGTGAAATAAACTAAGTAAAATGACTACTGAAAAGGTTCAGAGTTTATTCATTTGGAATAATCAAGAATTATCACATTCATTTTTAATGCATATTATTTATACATCCTTAGATTTAGAAATGGTAGAAAAGATTTGTAGCTCGGGTGGTAGATGCTGGTGGTGGTTTGTTCTCTGAGCCTGTTCAGTTTCTAAACGTTTTGTCACCAGGCTAGGTATCATCACCAGCAGAACTTTGATTGAAGCATCTTATTTCAGTTCTCTTCTGCTTTTATAGGTCTTACATGATTATTCAGTCCAACTGACCACATAAGACCTACAAAAACAAAAGAGAACTAAAATAACACTTCAGTCAAAAGTTTAATTCTTCTTAATGCTTTGATTGAAAAGAACTTCAATCAAAGTTTAGCTTTTTCATGATGTTACTTAGTCTGGTGATGAAACATTCAGAAACTGAACAACAAGCTCGGAAAACAAACACCACCAAATCCTTAGATTTGTGCTATCCAAGGGTTTCAAAGACAACCTTTATGGTGAGTGTTAGTTTCCCCCTCTGGTTCTTAATTTACTGCCATTGATACAAATTATCCTAATTGTTAATTCTTGGCCATTACTGTGTTGGAGAATGAATCCCATTAATTAAATATGCATTGTGAGAGAAAATAATTTGTATTGTTAGGTTTGCCATTGACACAATTCTGTGTTCTGTCATTGGGATGATGATTTAAAAAATCTTTTTCTTCAAGAGAACTCTGGATAGATCTCAGAAGCAGTTAAGCTGTAAGCAGTGATGGTGATAAAGGCAGCTAGCAGTGTTCATTTCCCACAATTATAGCAGCTGTTGACTGGTATTTATTGGATGAAATCCATACCCTTGATAACTTATTATGAAGTATAGGTTTCTTGAGATACTTTTACAGAGAGGATCAAAACTTGGAAAAGTGTTAATGAGAGGAATGATGATCCAAGTCTTTGGGGAGATTATGTGTTTAGGTGGTAAATATTGGTATTTGACGATTTGTTTTCTGTGATAGAAATGAAATTGGCTTTGACATGTTCTAACCTTTGCTTTCAGGGAAATATATATATATATATCAAGATTCTTGAATTTAAGTTTAAAATAGAAAAATGTATATGATCAGAAGATTGGAAAATTTGGACAGGAAACTATTGCACAATTCATTCAGTTTTAATAAAGAAATATATGTCTTGGGAATGTAATGTTTGCTGTATGTAAATACTGACACTATGATAGCCTATCCAATTTAGCTTTTAATTACTGTTTTCACCTTTGCTCAATATCAGAATTTATCTTAAAAAACACAATTCTTCTAGTCCCATCCAGTTCTCAAAACTATTTGTAAAAACATTGATAAATGATGAATCACAGACAATCATACAGTGTTATTAAGCCACAAGTGCAATGATCATAGCCATTGGCAAAAAGCTGTGACGACACTGCTATGCAAATGCTGCTCTTTCCTATTTTCAATCCAATGTCAGGTGCAGATATGTGCATTGTGAGGCAATGTGCTGTGATATCAGAGTTCGTGTTTTGTCACCTGCCTCCTCCCTGTGCAATGACACTGACACTATTTAAATTGGATTTAATATTAAACAGTACTTGGGGTATTAGATCTACTAATCTATCAATTCATACAATCTGATTTAAATTATATATCCTGTGTAGTTGCTTCATAACATTTTGTACAGACTAAAGGCCCTGTCACACTGCCCAACGGATGCAAAACGTTTGTAAAAAGGACACAGCGGACGAGAAAAAGAATGTTCATCCGTTGTTATCCGCTCTATCAAAAAGGGGCCAAAAATTTGCATAACCAGAGGCGGCATAACACCGCTAAAGAAATGGAACGGGGTGAGACGCAGGGCGTGATGGAAAGACGGTGATGCAGAGTGTGATGCGTAAAGGATGCGTAGAGGATGCGTAGCAGGATGCAGAGCGCGCATGCATGTAGCGGATGATGCAGATGCGATCTTGCATCCGCTTTCAATCCTTCTCTGTCCGTAGCTACTACGCGCATCCGTTCGTTTCCTCCCTGCGTTCCGTTTACCACTTGGGAACGGATCTTGACGTTGCGCCGGCATGTGCAGCAGCCCCCATGCTTAGCACAAATAGCAGATGCGTAATGATGCAGCGACGGAATGCCCGATATGCCTAGAGGATTGTAGAAACGGCAATGCATTGGATTACATTTTCGCTCAAAATTTTTAGCCGAGCTCAAACAACCTGACGCGGATGACAATGTCACAGTAGGAATTGGATTGCGGACGCGCACGGATCGAGAGGAAGCAAACACAGAAGCAGTGAGTACACAAACGAAGCGCATCGCAGTTAACCATACGGATGGCAAGTGGTTTTCTCCCGTTCTTTACATCCTCTTTCCATCCGTTGGTGCAGTGTGACAGGGGCTTAATTTGTTTCTCATACACTGAAAAACACAGAAAATACTGGCTTAAAAAAACAGGAGTGGAAGTTAAATCACTTGTTATTTGAAAAGAGGAGACAGAGTTCATGACACTGGGACTTGTGTCAACTTCTACTCATCATAGAAAATCATGCCTTCTTATGTCAGAACCAGATAGACATTTGCAATGTGTGCAATATTGCAATGCTTGTCTGTGCTCCTGATAATTCAGTCCAAACAAAAAAACAACAACAAAGGGAAGAACAACGCTTCTACAAAAGATAATTTAAACATTTTTAATAGGCATTAACATTGTTACTTGTTTTCAACCCAAATTAATCTGTATCCTTTTGGTTAAGACAATTTTTTTTAAATGTTGCTTAAGAAACCAGGCAGGTGAATTTATCTTGAATATTGGCTTTAAGTGTAATTATCTTTCTTGAAACTTGGTATTCTGCCTTCTGTGATAATTACATATTCTCCCATGGGTAGCTTTGTTTCTCTAGAAATGCTTTGCATAAAGGAACAAATGTGGGCAGTGATTTTTTTTCTTTCTTTCTTTCATGGTTGTAAGACAAATTAAGACCACTTGAACTTGCCTGAACAATAAAATCTTTCTCTTGGGCCTTCTAAGTCCCACTCTCTGCAACACAGGTAGCAATTAAGGAAGAGTCTTTTATGCATTTGTATCCTGCTCATGTTTCTTCTCCCTTCACCAGATCTACGCAAGAGGGCACACACTTTGAGTCCCCACCCTCTATGAAATCTTGTTGGGCTCTAGAGTTAGGTCTTCTCAGTGACAGCATCTTCCCCAGAAAGCTGGATGGCTCTGGGCATAGTAAGCTCTAAAGACCTGGCTATTTCTCCAGGCATTTGAGATTAAGTGTGTTCTGCTATTGATGTGGTTTTATGGTTGAGATTTATTGTTTTACCTTGGGTGCCATGGATTACTGTTTATAACTCTTGATTTTTAATTTTTATTAAGGTGATCAACTTTTTTACAATGAAAAGGAGGACACAAATAAATTAAAGAAAAAAAAACAAAGCCACTTGCGCATGGCGCACTCTTGCACATGGTGCACTCTTGCACATGGCACACTCTCTCAAAACAATTCTTCTGTGTGGAGCTCATGCGGTTCATAATAGCGACTCGCCACACTGTACCGAGCCTTGACGAATCGTCATGTTAAATACAAATATGTCACATCATACACAATGGATCGGATCGGTATCGATCAAATACGGAGATTTACAGATTAGTCTTCAAATATCAAAAAGGAGGACATGTAGGAGGGCACTTTTTGAGAGAGGACAGAACTTACAAAAGGAAGACTGTCCTCCCCAAAGGAGGACGGTTGGTCACCTTATCTTTATACATCACGCAGACTCATTGTTTTGAGATGGATGGTCATCGGAATGTAACACGCTCACACAAACACATTCACACACTCATTCACACAGCAGGATCAGTGTATTTCTTTGGAATATGAGTTGCATTCTTGTGTACTGTATAATCTCACCCGGTGGTGGGATTCAACATTTTTTACTACCGGTTCTGTGGGCATGGCTTGGTGTGCATGGCAGGGGAAGGATATTATAAAATCCATTCCCACCCCACTCCTGGGGGAAGGTTACTGCAAAATCCCATTCCCTCACTAACCTGCATTCCTGCTCTGTTCTCCTGTGAAGGGCAACAAAAGAAGACCCAGCTGATTTCTGACTTGGGAGGCAGAAAATAGATGGGGGCGGGGCCAGTCGATTACTCAAAATTTCCACTACCGGTTCTCCAGAACTGGTCAGATCCTGCTGAATAACACATCTGATCTCACCCCTATTTTTTTTCAGAATCAAATGTTGATTTCTGTCGATTTTATCCTAGGTCAGATGGCATGAGAGTCGTGAATTAGTGATTCTAATTGCTTTCTCTTTTTCTTTTAAACAGAGATTTTTAAAAACTGGTACTTATATATTATCCTTTGGGCTTCAGAATTGAAAAAAAATGTATTAATATTATCATTGTACCTATTTTCATTTATTGTTATTAATAAAAATAATAAATGAAATGTCCTTTCATTTGTTTAAAAATATAGAAATGGTGCTCATTTCAGTGGTTTTTATTCAAATGAAGGAAATATCGGAAAGTCCCAGGAGATGGCACTATACAATAACACATAAAAATACACAATGC
The DNA here is from genome assembly GCA_004320025.1 of Laticauda laticaudata. Taxonomy (NCBI): domain Eukaryota; kingdom Metazoa; phylum Chordata; class Lepidosauria; order Squamata; family Elapidae; genus Laticauda; species Laticauda laticaudata. The sequence goes on from BHFT01026586.1 coordinate 97,196, forward strand.
AAACTGAAAATGAAAGCCTGAGAACAGCTTTACTCTTAGAATTGTTCTGGGGTTTATGAAAATTATACACGCATTCTTTCTATTGACCTATATTAATGACAGCAGGAACCCATTGTTGCCAAATCTCTGACATATGGCCCTCTCTGAAATCTGCAGGGCTAGCAAATCAGTTCATGATGTGTTTACACTAACTGCGGTGCCACTGCGGCATCATAAAACTTGACATTATTATGGCACCGAAGGGAACAAAATAGTCACTGCACCACATAAAGCTAGTGCTGATATTTAATCTGATTGGTTTACAAAGCCAATAGAATAGCGTTTTATTCAGGTATATTTAATTGAACAATGGATCCGCATTCCAAACAATGTTCTTTTCATAGCTCATCTATTCATATTAGTGAAACACTCTTTTCCAGTGTTTTTTAAATCATTCATTTCGGTTCACAACAAAACGCTCACCATTGCTGATAAGGCTTGTCTTTTTCAATTGGGGGGGGGGAGAGAGACCACTTGAGTTTTACAATATTATATTGATTGGTAGACCTATGGCACTTATATAGGATTTGTGGAATAGCATTCATCTGCATTATATAAACATAATTACATTGCATTCTCGATTCCTTAATTATATTGCATTCATGATTCCTGCATGTCTGGCACTTTCTCTGCTATGTACATTGAGAGGGTTAATTGTTCATTCATTACAGTACTACTCACATTTGGGAGCGTTTTGAGACTTGAAGCATTGGGATGAATGGTGGTGATACACTTACATTAAAAGAGAGCAAAAGTGGTCCCTAGGAGAGGGGGACATTCCTTAATTCCCGATAAGACTGGATATTTCAGAATTGATCCAAAGGGGCTCCTTTTCTTCATAGAAAGGACTTCTTTGATGGAACCTGTGTGAGAGAATCTTGGAGACGACAGTTTCTATTTATTTCTCTTCATGGCACACGCAATCACTTTCCATACTGTCTTGAAAAACTGTGTGGCGTATCAACACCACTTTCCTCAGCTTATGGGGCTGCACAGGAAAAGAAAAAACAACAACAGTGACACTCCTTTTCCATCACTTGGTTCTATTCCCAGTTCCATTGTTTTAAGAGAATATGCTTGAATAATCTAGATGTCTGGGTAGTTTCACCAACTTTGAGATTTCTTAAATACATGTTAAAATAATGTTTGATATTTTTTATAAAAGGCTTTGGGCACAATTCAGAGAAAGGTATTTAATTAATGAAATTAATGATTATGTGACATTGAATCAGTGTCAACTGTTAGCGACCACAGAGATCAGGGGTGTCAAACTGGTGGCCTGCGGACTGGATACATCACGTACCAGCCCTGTTCCTGCAAAGGATGCTGACATGGCGTCATGAGTTTGACACCCCTGACATAGATTTTCTCTATGATAATCAATCCCTAAAAAGGTCTTTCTGATCTTCCAACGTTAGACCTTCCAGCTGTTTCCATGCTGAGTTCATCCACCTTGCGCCTGGTCTTCCTCCTCTTCTCTTTCCTTCCACCTTTCCAAGCATTCCAAGCTAATCTAGGGAGCTAGGCCTTTGCATAATGTCCTGAAGTATGATAATTCTGAAATTAATAGGTTTTATTTATTTTGATGAAGTACGAATCCAGCATAGAATTGGTCCCCCAGAATTACATAACCATGAATAAGCTCTTTAAAAAAGGGTGATGATTTGTTGTAGCTGCCCTAGGCTTATCAAATGAACAATATTCAAAGATTATGAAAGGCAAGAGGAACTCTTTCATCAGTGTTATCTAATCTTTTTTCTGTGTCTTTATACTTTCCCTCAAATACAGGAACTGGTGTCAGAGAAGATGTCTACCTGATTTGGAAGGAACTAGAGGAAGCCAAGAATATCTTAACCCAGATTGAGAAAATTCTCATAGAATTTGACAAGTCTGAAATAGTGGCAGGTATTTTATGAATACATAATTGCAAAGGACTTGATTTATGAACAATTAATGGAAACATTAATATGTGCCCATACATTAAGAAAGAAAAGAAAAGAAAATTACATAGACCTACAAAAGACCATAGTGACTAAGAATTGACTCAGATCAGAGGTGACTTACCTATAAAGTAGTAATGTTTCTAAAGCCCATGTCCCACTGCACCAACGGATGCAAAGAGGATGTAAAACGTTAAAAAAAGCTTTCCATCCATTGGAAAACGCAATGCATCGTTGTGTACTCACTGCATACGTGTTTCATACACTCTCCCTCCAGCATCCGTCCACTGAGATTTCATCCGCCCAAGAAGTTTTGAGCTACACAAAACTTGGTGAACGGATGAACTTTCCGCTGTGTACGATGTAAATCCGTGACATCCGAGCAACAAACGTTCTATGTCCATTTATCATCCGTTAAACGTCCACTGTATCCTCTCTGCATCCTCTGGGCATCCTCGCAACTCACATCCTCTGCAGCTGAAAACGGAAAGAGGGAGGAAACAAAAGATACACGGAATGTCTATACAGCATTAGCACGGAAATAGAAAGGATGTGCAGTGAACGGTTTGCATCCGATATACATCTGCTAGACTTCCTATGAACATCCGTTTAACATCCCCGCTACATACTACCCATGTCCGTTCTTTTCCGTTCTGTTTATGCAAATTTTTGCCACTTTTTGGAGCGGATGACAACGGATGGAGCCACCCCCAAAATTTTGCTTGTCCACTGTGTCCTTTATGCATACGTTTTGCATCCGTCGGCCAGTGGGACAGGGCCTTAAGGAAAGAAGAATGTATTAGTCTTGTACTACAAACGTGTATGCAAATATATCTATTCAAAATTAAGTCATACAATAGCTTCAGACTAATATTGGCACATGCTTATTTATTAATATTTTTATATCAGCAGAGGAAATGGATAATACAGAATATGAGCCAGAAGTAAAAGATTTTGTGAATTCCAGAGAGTGGCTTCAGAAGAATGGCTTGAAAGCCCAGAAACTGACCATACCTACAGCTTTTTCTGATAGTGCTTTTCGTCATGTAAATGGAATTGTAGATATAAAAACCAAGCCAGAAGATGAATCTCTGCAGACAAATGCTGTAAGAAATCTTTCCATTGTAGTATTATAATTTTCTATTATTATTTTTTTTGTGAAGTTGGGGGTGGGTTAGTGCAAGGGTGGGATTCTATCACTTCACACCTATTCACTAGAACCATTTGTTAACATGCTGAGCAGTTTGGAGAACCGGTTGTTAGAAGAAATTATTGGAGTAAATCCTGTAAGGAAGGCAGGAAGGAAACATTCTGGTGTTGCTTATAGAAACTGCCTCTCCGTTAACCCTGATTACATTCTTGGCAGGACTAGACTTCCTGTCTCAGGAACTTCTCTGGAGTTTTTTCTCCTTCATTTGCTGGTACTTTGCTTGTGTGGAGTGAGCATTCAAAGTTACAATGGCACTGAAAAAAGTGATTTATGATCATTTTCCACACTTACAACTGTTGCAGCATCCCCACAATCACGAGAGGCCAAGCGAGGAGATGCGTGCCTCAATGTGAGTGATATTGAGTTGGCCATACCCAGCCAGTCACATGACCACCAAGCCATGCTTACCACCTAAGCCACACCCATAAAACTGGTTGTTAAAAATTTTGAATCCCATCCCTGGGTTACTGGGTGGATCAAATAGATTTCCAGGTTTTGTTAGTTCTACAGTAGAAAGCTTTATTTGCACTTCTGGCTACTTACAGGTTCCCATTGTTTGCCTAGCAAGATTTAGAACTGGTTAAGAATTGTGTCTGAATGGGGTAAAGAGTACGGCTTCTGTTTTCTTAATCCTCTAGATCAGTGGTTCCCAACCTTTTTTTCGCCCCGCACCCCTAAAGAAATTTCACTCGAACCTCGCACCCCCTGAAATATATGGTATATATATGGTAGGATTGAATCTTTTCAGCTACGTATGTGACGGCCACTAAATAACGATACTTAACTCTAAAATGAAAACAAAGTTAGTCCATTGCAAAAGAAAATAAAAATGCCAACATGTAGCCAATATCCTATTATTTACCTGGACTTTTCTCGCACCCTCTGGAATATCATCTCGCACCCCTAGGGTACGAGCACCCCAGGTTGGGAACCCCTGCTCTAGATTCTAGAAAGTATTCACATGTTTAGCAAAACTGATTCTGGATTTTTCAAAGAAAAAGCATCTCAAGCATCACATTGGAATGACTTTGTATTGCTGTTCTCAAGAAATAAATTGGAATTTAGTTTGACCATAATAGCTAAATTTAATGCTTCATTGAAATAAAGGAATCTAAGTTAAGTACTTAGACATATAGTCCCCTTATATAACAACCGTCTCATTTAGCAACTGTTTACAATTGAGATGAAAAGTAACTTTGTGACCAATCCTCACATTTATAGGTCTGTAAAGCAAAGGAATATTGAAGTAAGATCATTATATATAGTCATGGTTTCACTCAGTGCCCAAGTTGCCAGTCCCAATTGCGGATATCAAATGAGGACTGCTTGTATACATTAATCAGTTGGTTTGAATCCCCAGTATGATATTGAAATGTACTGGGAGAAAATTTTTATTTGCTTCCTGTAGGCAGAGGCATCTCTGTCCATATACTGGTCTCATTGAATAACCCTAATGGAGACCAGCAACTCCACCGCTAAGAAAATTGGTCACTAAGTGGGAAATCATATGGCTGTGCTTTCTGGCTGGAAAGAGACAAGACTATTTTCAGTTTCACACCTTTGGCATTTATTTGCGTCCTAACCATTCCCCCCCTTTGGAATGCTTGGGTGCCTGCTTACTGTCTTGAACACAATGTGATTGTGTCATAGCCTGGGGCTGGCAGCTGTGGGTATGCTATGCAAAACACTTTGCTCTCTTGAAATCCCTTTCTCTCCAATTTCTCTGGTCTCAAGGGAGAGGGGATTTTAAAAATGAAGCAATTTCTATCAGCAATCTCTCCTTTGCCTATCCTTCCCCTCCACATAACCAGAGAATGGAGATGAATTTCAGAGAGTAAGTTAGTTTTCTCTTCTACACATTGAAAGCAATGCAATTGCAGAAAAGAAACAAATAAGAAATTGCCTACACAATTTGTCTTTTCCTTTCCCTCCATCTCCTTCGCACAGTAAAGAGAACTGTATTTCAAGCTTCTTGATCTATGTGGGCTTGTCTCTAGTATGCTAGATGATAATTCACAACATCCCTGTCTCTATAGTGGATTGTACTTTAGTGTATTTAAATTGCATTGGCTGAGACAAGGCTGATTAAAAGTTTATGAGGCCTCTGTTTCTCTTGTCCTGTTATACACCACTTAACTGAATTCATTTCAAACCCATTTAGATCTACTGATTTTAAAGCTTGAGCAGACTTAAGAAATCATGCTCACAGAGGAAATCTTTGTTGTTTTAGGAGACAAATAAAAAGGTAATCCATGCCAAATACTGCAACAATTTTATACAAACAGTCTTGGAAGATGGGTCTATAATTCATTTACATTTGAATAAAGAAAGATTCAAGGAATTTGAAAATAAAGTTAAGAATGCCCTCCATCAGATGGAAGAAAGGTTAGTTTGCATCCTGATAATATATTTTCTAAAGACAGATTTGTGATGAAAAAAGGACTGGTGTAGCCTATTAATTTTTTTTTGAAATGCCCAAGTATTCTAATATTTAATGTTAGATATTGATTGTTTAAAAATTGAGCATGGGCAATGCTAAGTGTTCCTAACTGCAATATCAAATGTGGATAGATATTCATTTATGAAGATTCATTGGAGTAGCATAATTCCATTCCATGACCTTCAAACCGAATATTTTATTTTTAATGAAATTCAGCTGCAAAAACATCACTTTTATTCTGTAATGCCCATATTCTATTCCTTTTATTCTGTAATGCCCGTATATATTTTACTAAAATAATGGCCAAGATTCTAGAAGCACTGATCCCAATGTAGTCATACATCTCTTTTAAGACATTTGCATCTTGTTGAAATAATGACTATTCAAGTCTTACTTTATTTTTTTAATCTTTGAGATTTTGAATAAAATTTGAACTAAAAACCATTTATCAGAGTTACCAGGGAGCTTCTAAAAGCCAATATTATTTCTTTAATATTGAATATTTATTCAATATTTATGGGATGTATGTTAATAAAGTAATAATAATGAAACTCTGAATAGTGCCTTGTTGAAACTGCCAGCATGAGCTTTAGTCTGCATTTATTTATGTTGTTTATATTCCACTTTTGTTCAAGGCCAATGGAAAAAGAAGTTCAATTGAATTTTACCCTCACAATAATCCCATAAAATAGATTAGGTTAAGGGAATGTGATGGCACAGTTACATGGTAATAAGAAGCCTACAGTCTGATAGTTCCTAATTCTCATTTGATGATTTAGGTCTTGTTTGTTGAGAACAGTGGGAATTGTAAACCCAATTCAGTGATTGACAGCTGCTTTAACTTACTTCTAACTCCTGAATTCTATATAGCCTTGAAAGTATATTCCTTTCTTCAAGTTATCCAATAATCTTTGTTTATTTTCCAATAAACAAAGTCCTTTACTTAGTAATATTTATTTTGTCTTTCTTAAAGGGGTTTACTTGGCATTCTATTTTCCTTTGTATTAAATTAATAATAAAAATAAAATTATGTAGAAGTATTAAGATACTGAGAAGTGAGCATTTCAGACATCATTCTTGTTATGCCTTTCATTTCATGTAAAAAAGTATTCTTGTATAGAATTCAGGACCTTAAGGAAGGAAGCCGAGCTCTCTTTGGAGATGTCACAGAAGACCACATCTGTATCCTCATTGACGTATCTCAGTCTATGATATACAAACTGCCTGTGTTGAAGGAGAAAATATATCAGCTCATAAGAGTGAGTAACAGCTTGTCCTGATGACTGGCTTTTTCTGAAAGAGATCTAGGAAGCTGCCTTTTACAGAGTGTCCTAGACTTACAACAGTTTTTTAGTGACCAAAGTTACAATGGCCCTGAAAAAAGTGACTTATTACCGTTTTTCACACTTATGACCATAGCAGCATTCCCATGGTCACATGATCAAATTTTAGACACTTGACAACTGGTTCATATTTATGTCAGTTGCGTGTTCCTGGGTCGTGTGATCCCTTTTGCGACCTTTTGACAAGCAACATCAATAGGGAAGCCAGATTCACTTAACTGACTGATCCATTGTGGCATAAAATGGGATAAAATTCATTTAACAACTGTCTCACTTAGCATCAAAAATGTTAGCTCAATTGTGGTTGTAAGTTGAGGACTACCTTTATTATTGGTCTCTTTAACTGAATATGTGCTGCCTGGAATTAGTTCTGAGTGGAATCTTTTCCAATCTTCCCAGGAGTTGTTAAAACTGGGCTAGAATCTTATTCTTCCACGTCAATGTTCTGCTAGCTCCCTCAAAGTGGAAGACATTTTCTAAGTCCATTTTATTATGGACAATAAATTAAAACATTCCCCATCTATTGTTCTCTAGTGATGGGGTCATCAATTGCTATGTTGACACTGATTTTATAATGGTTGGCTTTAATCAGAGGTGGAATTCAGCAGGTTCTGACCAGTTCTGGAGAACCAGTAGTGGAAATGTTGAGTAGTTCAGAGAACCAGCAAATACCATCTCTGACTGGTCCCGCCCCCATCTATTCTCTGCCTCTCAAGTCCCAGCTGATTAGATGGGTCTTCTTTTGTTACCCTGGATAGGAGAACGGAGCTGGAAACCAGGTTAGTGGGGTAGGGAAGGAATGGAGATTTTATAGTATCCTTCCCCTGCCATGCCCACCAAACCACGCCGACCAAGCCACACCATGCCCATCAAGCTGCACCCACAAAACTGCTGGAAAAATTTTTTGAATCCCACCACGAGCTTTAATGCTTTCTATGTTTTTATGTTGTAAGCCATTCAGAGTTGTTGAATATGAGATGGGTGGCAAATAAATTTTGTAAGTAAATAGGTAGGTAGGAAAGTAAATTTGCTATGCTGGGTGGGAATTCTGGCAATGCTGATCCCCCAAACTTCTTGTGAGTACCTCATAGAGAAAATTAGATTATAGTAGACAATATTTTTAAGAGATAGCAGAATTACAATTTCTAAAATATTTAATACATATTTGCTAGAGAAATAAAACATTATTCCCACAACTGACTGCTTCTCAAATAGGATGACAGGGTGAAATGGTGGGTGGGCAAAGAGAATATCATTTTGCTCTTTCAGAGAAATCATTCAACAGATGATTTCTTACAGGAACAGTTTCAGAACAAAACCAGGTTTAACTTTGTTAAGTTTGATGCTGAAGCAATAGCCTGGAAAGACAGACTTACTGAAGTTAATGAAGAGAATATAGAAGATGCTATACTTTGGATAAAAGAACTTCAGGTAATTATAGAAAAAAAAACTTTAAGCAAATGAAAATGAGCTAAACTATTGTTGAAATTCTCCTTCCCTTCTTCCATACCCTGGGTATGCTCAAAAAAATAAAGGGAACACTCAAACAACACAATGTAGCTCCAAGTCAATCATACTTCTGTGAAATCAAAGTGTCCACTTAGGTAGCAACACTGATTATCAATCAATTTCAGATGCTGTTGTGCAAATGGAATAGACAACAGGGGGAAAGCATAGGCAGTTAGCAAGACAGTCCAATAAAGGAGTGATTCTGCAGGTGGTGACCACAGACCACTTCTCAGTTCCTACTCTTGCTGGCTGATGGTTTGCTCACCTTTGAATGCTGGTGGTGCTTTCACTCTAGTGGTAGCATGAAACGGAGTCTACAACCCTCACAAGTGGCTCAGGTAGTACAGCTCATCCAGGATGGCACATCAATGCGAGCTGTGGCAAGAAGGTTTGCTGTCCAGAGCATGGAGGCACTACCAGGACACAGGCCAGTACATCAGGAGTGTGGAGGAGGCCGTAGGAGGGCAACAACCCAGCATCAGAACTGCTACCTCTGCCTTTGTGCATGGAGGGACAGGAAGAACACTGCCAGAGCCCTGCAAAATGACCTCCAGTGGGCCACAAATGTGCATGTGGCTGCTCAAACGGTCAGAAATAGACTCCATGAGGGTGGTATGAGNCCTGACGTCCACAGGTGGGGGTTATGCTTACAGCCCAACACCATGCAGGATATTTGGCATTTGCCAGAGAACACAAAGATTGGCAAATTCGCCACTGGTGCCCTGTGCTCTTCACAGATGAAAACAGGTTCACACTGAGCACATGTGACAGACGTGACAGGGTCTGGAGACGCTGTGAAGAACGTTCTGCTGCCTGCAACATCCTCCAGCATGACTGGTTTGGCAGTGGGCCAGTAATGGTATAGGGTGGCATTTTTTTAGGGGGCCGCACAGCCCTCCATGTGCTCGCCAGAGGTAATCTGACTGCCATTAGGTACCAAGATGAGATCCTCAGACCCCTTGTGAGACCCTATACTGATGCGGTTGGCCACAGGTTCCTCCTAATGCAAGACAATGCTGGACCTCATGTGTCAGCAGTTCCTGTAAGATGAAGGCATTGATGCTATGGACTGGCCCACCTGTTCCCCAGACCTGAATCCAATTGAGCACATCTGGGGCATCATGTCTTGCTCCATCCACCAACACCACATTGCACCACAGACTGTCCAGGAGTTGGGGGATGCTTTCATCCAGCTATGGGAGATCCCTCAGGAGACCATCCACCACCTCATTAGGAGCATGCCCAGGTGTTGTAGGGAGGTCATACAGGCACGTGGAGGCCACACTCACAAAATGAGCCTCATTTTGACTTGTTTTAAGGACATTACATCAAAGTTGGATCAGCCTGTAAGTGTTTTTTTCCACTTTAATTTTGAGTGTAACTCCAAATCCAGATCTCCATGCGTTGCTAAATTTTATTTCCATTGATAATTTTTGTGTGATTTTGTTGTCAGCACATTCAACTATGTAATGCACAAAGTATTTAATGAGAATATTTCATTCATTCAGATAGAATGTCTTATTTTTTTGTTCCCTTTATTTTTTTGAGCAGTGTATTTTCTTTGCTATATCGTATTATTAAAATATCTTTTCTTTTTTGTATACTGAGAGCATTTGCACCAAGACAAATTCCTTGTGTGTTCAATTACATTTGGCCAATGAAAGAATTCTAATTCTAATCAGGAACTGTGGATTTGTGGACCATGGAGATTGGAAAAAAAGATTGCTGTACAAGACTAGAAGGAAAAATCTACTATTACATTTTATCTGCAGCAATAGAATCCTGATATTTGTTCGTTACTATTTGAATAAATTTTTCCAACAACACCATAAGTAAAAGGGAACTTTAAGAAATATTATTGAAATGCTTGGAGTTGTTATTTTTATTTCCAGCCTTCCTGCTTTTACACTTTTTCAAAGTTATGCCGAATAATTTTGATGTTTATAGATCCTTAAATGTTGTTGCATGCTTTCTTCTATTATGTAATTTAGGATTTTAAATGCCATCTGTTTGTGTCTGTGTGTGTGTCTAAAATGGCAAGATTGCAATTTTCAATGTGCGTGCAACAAATACAAGTCCATCTTGCACTTGTAGATATTGCCTTTTCATTGGGGATAGCCTGCCTTGCTTGCATCTCCCAGTTTCCCTTTTCAAATGGCTCAGTTGAAGCAATGGGATGCAGCTGACGATATAAAGGCACACTGCTTTTTGGGTTGATATTCTTTACACCAGCTATGGAAAAAAAATTGTTAGTCCTCATTTAATAACCACAACTGGGGCTGGCAACCTGGTCATTAAGTGAAACAGTCACTAACTGAAACCACAACTGCATTTACTTACTTCAGCTTTCCTTTGCAGAACCACACACAAGTATTGGATGTAAAGTTATTTTTATCACCATCCTAATTGTGATTGTTCACTGCATGAGGCAGTAAAGAACTACCTCCACTGAGTATATTTTGGTTACAGATGGCAAGGAGAAAAAGGGGGGAAATGTAGGTTGATTTTAAGCTACACTGAGAATGCATGAGCTACTCACATGATTATACTCCCAAAACAAGTGGATACAAAAGAAATCCTGGTATATTAACTTTTCATGTGCATTTTTCAGTCTAATACATTCTGGTAAAAACATCACTTGATATATTAATTAAAAATTACATCTTCATTCTAACAATGATTTTTCCAATATTCCACCATACTTCCCTTGGAAATTCAAAAGGTTCCATATGTTTACTATAGGTATGGGTTTTAATGTAGCTCCTAGCAGTGATGATGTTGGAGCAGGAATGAAATAGTTATATTTTACTATATTTTACTGAAGCAGAATCTGGAAATGCTTCATGAATCCCAGAGCTCAAGTTAGGAAGCAGTCTATTACACACAGTAACTTAAAATCTATGCTATTATGTGAGAAACCAATAGCTCCTTCTGTTGTCCTGTTCAAATAATGTGTATGCTATAGAATACAATCATGTGGAATTTTAGAACACCGTATTTGCATGTTAAGTGTCTTTTTATTCCATAGTTACTTGGTCTATTTAGATTTGCTTTCCAATTTTTGTTGGCCATTCTTGGTCTTTTGGATCTATCATGTAACATAACATTTGAATAATTCATATAAATATATAACAGGATAAACTTTCATAAAATGGCTAGATTTCTTCCATTAAAAAAACTGCTGTCACAATTGCATTTCACAACCTAATAGTATTAATCAAACAAAGGAAAGCACCAGGGAAATCAGAAAGCTCTAATGCAAGCAGTTAAAAGTGACATGACCTTCTGTAATGTCACTTGTCACCGCTGTATATGACACATAAGAAGGGAAGCTACTTAACGACCTGATTTCAGGAGTAGATCCATGTTTAATATATGAATACAGATGACAATTAGGTGTCTGTGAAGGTTGACTCCATATAGTATACATAATATATACTGTATATATGAGTTCTTTATTATGATTTCTATTTAGTCGCACATTACACATTGTAGTTCATGAATATGCATTGTATTTACACTATTTAAACTATTTGTTTTATAGTGTTCGGATTGTATACTACTATCCTCCCCCAAAACTTCCAATCAAGCTATTTCATATCTTAACAAAAATACAGATTAGGCATCTGGTAACATAACTTATAAGTTATGTTATCTCCTTCTTTCTCTTATCCTTTGAATCAACAATAAGGACAGAACTGCATCCCAAATCAACATCTATACTCTAAACTATTAAAAGCATTTGGGTAGAAGCTGGAGTTCATTTACATTCTTCCCGTTTGTCTGTGTACAATCAATGCACAATATGTGTTTGCCATATCAGTTGATTTATAGTGCGTGTATGTAATTATAAAATAAAATGATTAAATGTGCAGTTTAAACAGACAATATAAAACTTCTCAGATGATTTTAGATCATGAGAAAGTAATTTAGGCCAAACTGAATATTCCCACATTTCGTATGCTCATTGATAACACATTAATTATATGGTCATTTTCACAACAGAGTCATTAGATGGATCCAAGTTTAAATATTTTCTGAAAGCTGATCCAGCTGCATATTATTCAAAAGTTATGGCACTTGATAATTTACAAAACTAAGAATGGTCAGTAACAATTTGAAAACAATTCTTAATAGTTCAAGTAACTACAGAATAAAATGGGTCTTTAAAATGCAAACATCATGATGTAAAATTTCTACCGGTACATAACTGTATTACCTGAACAGCACACATTTGAATAGAAAGACATAACCAAAAAAAGAAAGGGAGATTGGCTCCTTACTTCTTAGAGATTTCAATTGGTTATATGAACAGACTTCTTCCTAAATTCCACGTCATTCATGAAACACTAATTCTTCAATTTTAAGCAAAACACCTAAAAGAAAATGGTTCTTTCATGGGCCTAATAATGCATTTCACTCATTACAAATCATATACAGATAACCCTTGCTTAATTATCCTAAATGAGTGTGGGAACTCTGCCTTAAGCCAAGCGGTTGTGAAGTGGGAAATAAAGGGATTGTGACTATGCACTCCTGCTGAAAAAAGATAAGACTTCACACCTTCAGCTTTTGTTTGCCTTTTAACTGCTCCAAACTTTGGAATTTTCAAGCCCATGCTTACTGACCTATGCACATTGAAAGCAATCGCACCACCATCCAGAGACTGGAAGCTGTAGGTGCACTACCCAAACAGCTATCCCTCCATAATTTCTCCACTGGGCAGAAGGGGGAGGAGAGAGAGAGGGAGAAGCAAGTGAATTCTTTGGCAATCTCTCCTTTGCTAGATTCCTTCCCCCTCCATGCACAAAGCTGAGGTATTGGAGGGAGATTGCAAAAGAGTAAGCTTTTGCTCTTGTGCACATCAAAAGCAATATGATTGCACTGATGGGATCTGTAGGTGTGCTACACAAACAGCTTACAGCACTTTCTTGAAATATCTTCCTCTCCAATCTCTCTGTTCTGGGAGGATAGGAAAGGTGGGGGGGAGCAAGCAATTTCTGTAAGCAATCTCTCCTTTGCCAGACCCTTTTCCTGCTGCCAGTGTGTTGCATTGCTTCTAAGTCAGGAAGACCAAACAGTTTGCTCTCTTGAAATCCCTTTCCAATCTACATGCTCTGGGAAGGGGGGGGAAGGCAAGTTTTTTTTTGGGGGGGGGAGTATAAAAACACACAGATCAGGCATAACTTAATGCATATTGATTATAATGCAATCACATGACTGAGGAAAATCATCTTGGATATGGTCAGAAATTGGCTATAAAGTATTTTTTCAGCATCACTGTAAATTGAGTCACTGAATGAGTAGCTGGTAAGCAAGAACATCAGCACACATATTATTACATTTAATTAAAAATGACTATCTGTTATCTATCTATCTGCTCTTTTTAATCAGCCAAGATTCTATTGCAATTAAGTGAAGCCTTATATAGATCATTAAATACTTAAACTTTGGTCTGTCTAAAAGTTCTAAAATCTTTGCAGAAATAACTGTCAAGTTTCAGATTTATTTAACTTTTAGATTAAAAATAAATGCTAAAATAAGCATATTTTAAATGACATGCAGTTAGTAAGTGAAATCCCAAACTGATATTTAAATACTCAGGTAGAAACTTTGATTTAATCAGTTGAATATATTTCTCATACAAAGCTTTGAAAAAATGTTATTTATTTTGTTACCACTATAAATTTAACATACCAATATCTGATACCTTGGTATTTGATTTCATAATGACGGAAAGAGGTCTGGTTGTCATAAAGGCGAGTGAATTAAACTTTATGATTAGCCCAAATGTTTTGCCACTGTACAGCTACGTGGGGCATCTTGTGTTTTTCCAGTAACATGATGTGAAGGTCATATTTGATCTCTCAATCATGAACAAAACATCAGGAGTCAGATAAGCTCTTGCTCTATGGCTAGAAGTGGAATCTATGACGTCTCTTTAACTATCAATCCTACTATCATCCCTAATACATCCTGGGTGGGGATGATGTGATTTGCAGTCTGACTTCTGCAGAAACAGAGAGTTTTTTCCACTGTTCTAAGGGAACATTTCTGGTGTGTGTATTAATGTGTGTAAATCAAGCAATCTACTTGACATGAATAGGGACTTCAAAATATGCTATATTATTGCACAATGTATGTGTAAAGAGTGAATGAAATAAAACTGGGTGCATCTGTCATAATCAAATATTTTTATTTATTTATTTATTTAATTTTGATTTGTCAACCACTTACAAGATAATAGGTATCAGTATATACATAGTTATGAATACATGAAATGGGTATAAGAAAGAAAAATAAAAGAAACAATAGGACAAGGACAGTAGGCACGTTGGTGCACTTATGCACGCCCCCTACAGATCTCTTAGGAAAGGGGTGAGGTCAATAGTAGACAGTC
>BHFT01026587.1:0-25745 GCA_004320025.1 Laticauda laticaudata
GCAAGAAGGTTCTGAGACAATGGCAAGTGTTTCGCTGAGAGAGACTGGGAACAAGGCAGAAATTTTGAGTAAGTTGTGGGAGACCGAGCTAATCCACCCTCGTAGTGACCACCTGGCAGGCGCCCACCCGTCCCAATCTTATGTCTCCTGCGCGCATCCTTTGAGTGGACAATCCCGCTTGGCGGGCGGGAGGGCTAGATTAGGGACTTATAGAGGGTCCCTACCTTTTCTGTTGGCCCCCCACAGAGGCAGAACAAGAGCTGGAAAAGCCAAGTCTAGTGGGGTGGGGAGGGAAGGAAGATTTTGCAGTAACCTTCCCCAGAGTGGGGAGGGATAGGGATTTTGCAGTATCCTTTCCCTGCCACCCCGAGAGGCAAAGGGAGGGAGGCGACGACTGCCGGGGCGCACCAAGGCACCAGAGGCAGCCGCGAATTGGGCATAACTTGAAGGGCCACGGGCTCCTGCAGGACGCGCTGGTACAAGTAAAAAAAACAGAGAGAGAGCTGGCGATATCTCCAGCTCCACGGTGCTCCGAACTAGTCTGAGCCGCGAAAACAGAAATGGGGGAGTGGGATCGGGATATTTCTTTTGTGAGTACCAACTACGAGATAAGAATTATGGGAAAATGCTGCTGAAACTATCATTAGTTCCAACCTAAATAAGAAGACCATTTCCTAAGGAAGGTAAGTGGATAGCCCCTGACCGCCTTGTGTCTCTGGCTTTTTTGGGGATGGGTTTTAGTTTTCACCAGTACATGTGAAAAGATTCATGCTGCCGATGAATGGAAACTGGGGCGAGGGCTATGTTAGTCTCAAGAGCTTTCCTTCAACTGTTGCCTCCTGAGGTCTTAGAATTACTTTAAAAAATTAATACCAAGATTCAATATTCAATCGTGCGCGATTCCCTCCATGTTCTTCGCATTTATGTATTTGTATCAACATCCCACCGTTACAAGGCAGCCATCTCATAGAGAGGCTCGAAAGATTACAACTCTAGCTATTGTGCGCAAGGGAACCAGAGTCAAGTGGCTACAAAACAAAACAAGGCATCAAGACAATGCAAATCTCTAACCTTAGGCAATCACCAGTAGTGTCTCTCGCACACATAGAGGTACGCACATTGGAAGCGAAAAGAAGAACAAGAATACAGAGAGATCAATAAGTATAGATATGATGCACAATATAGGGCGAAGGGCGCTAAGATGTTCAGGCAAGCCCATCCCTGCCCCAGGGGCCCTGATGAAAAAAAAAAACAGGTCTCAATGGGATTTCTGAAAAACAACAGGAATGGTAGGCTGTGAGGAACTTTAAAAGGAAACCGATGTTCCCAAAAGTACAAAGGGCGCCTACAGAAATTATCTATTCCAGGCGTCCCATCAACGTGGCATTGATTGCATTGATGACCCCTTGGAGCATCTGTTTCCTGCCAATCTTATTGGAGAAAGCAGAAGCAAAAAACGCAATCCTGTAAATATCCAAGCATAACCAAGGCTTCTTAGAGGCTGACACAACCATCACTGATGGAAGGTGGAGAGCACAGCCTCCAGATGCCAAACAGGGGTTAGTGCCAACTTATCTGAGAATATAATGAAAAATTATGCAGATGCATAACTATTCACTTTGGCTGCATTTCCTGGACTCAACTGTAAGATCCAATAGTCTCACAGGTAACCCTCCCCATGTAGAATGTATCCGCGCTGGGGGAAGCGTAGACCACAAGGAAAAAGGTCTCCCCATCTCACGAGGGGGCCGAAGCCCGACATAGACAGGGAATCTGGGGTAGAGTGTCCATTCCTCTGAGCTGAGGGAAGTATATCATGGCAAATGAGAGGAGTGGATTCGGAATATTGCTCTAAATTTTCTATCAGGTCTGCTGTCCATTCCTTGTCTTTGTTTCCGTTTAATATTTGGACATCAACCGGTCTAGAAAAATCTAGGTCTGGGAAGGCGTCAGAAATTTATATGTATTGGGATCTAGTCTAAAGCGAGCCCCTTGGTTAGTAAAAGACACCCTGCAAGGTACTATTTTGTGTGATAAGGTGACAAAACAGGGCAAGAGTCGCAGAAGAAATGCGAATGTATCATGTGCTGTAGCAGAGAGTAAACAATACGATAAAATTTTAGAGAAATTCTTGGCTATGAATATAAACATAAATAGTAATTGTTAACATATGAGAGATTGTTGTAGACAAACATAAGAGCGCACATGCTCATTGTGCAACACCTATATTGATGTATTAATGGGAAGATCATGATATAAGACAGTCAGCAAGGGCTATACCCACTTGGCACTACATATCTCATTTCAGTCCCTATAAGAAAAGAAGCTTCAAAAAACAGCACTAAAAATAAAATGTTAAGAGTGATGTATGATGTTCTATTTAAGTCTAGGAAGACCAAAACATGATGTCTAATGTATTGAAGGAAGTGCAGACCGCCTCAGTAGGGTTATATAAGCTCGCTCAGCCACACGTTTCTGCTCTAAGATTTGCTGGACACCAACTCATGAGTAAATAGACGAAAACATATTTGAGAAGTAGTGTTAGAGGAGAATATACCACGGCCAAATTACTCTATCTGCATTTTAACTTACATTCTTGTGACTTCGTGCCCGGCCTCCCCTGAACTATTCTTTGGCCCTCCCGAGGGTCACCCGTTGATTCGGATACTGGGATTTCTTCTTCGATTTTAGGCTGCACGTTGCTCAGGAAGAATAAGAGAGCTGAGAGAAGGCTCAAGAGTGTTTGCGTCGGGGGTAGGGAGGGAAATGGGGGATTTTGCGTATCCTCCCCTGCCAACACCCCAAGAAGAAGAGATAACAATAACAATTCTGCCTCACGCCCTCCCACAAAGTAAGCAGGTAGAATAAGAATTTTTCTCTAACGTGGAGAGTATTCCAGCCAGAGAAACTAGGAAAATCAGAAGGAGGCCACAGATTTAGAAAATAGGATAACTACAAAAGATGCCAAGGAATATCCTCGTGACTAGGTCAAGACCAAGAGAGACACAAGAGAGAACAAAAAAGAGAGAAACAGTCCAGCTTAAATGGCAAGAATAGGATTTTATATTTATTATATTAATAAATCTATTCTATCTTATTTTAATAATCTATTTGGTTTGGATTTTTGTTTGGTTTTGTTGTTTGTCAAATCACTTACAGAATAATAGGAATAAGTAATAAGATAACCTATCTCTGGAGCTTTATAGTAAATACTAGAGAAAAGAATAGATTCTACAATCTAAAATGGGACTTTATAAGACCCGATGGTACGTGAAGGCAAGTCTGAGATCTGAATGACTTATGCATGCCCTTATACTAGACAACTCTTACTTGTAGAGATGAGTTGAGACGTCTCAATTAAGGTGGGTAAAGTTGAGGTAATATATAGTGGGAGTCTTAGAAGGATGTAACAACAGGAGTCAGGTAGTTTGCATTTCAGGCATGATCAGCATCGTACATCTTCATGTCATCATATATATGTTGCTGGAAGCTAGTTATACTAGGTGAGTTTTATATCTGTTGGATGAGTGCTCATTGTCAATTCATTGGAGCACGAGGTTAAATATCTTCCTAAAGGAGCCCATAGATTTTATTATAGGATTATGCCTTTAGAATATGCCTGTCCGTGTTCGGAGAAATGTAAGAGGAATGTTCTCTGTAAGCATGCCTTGGCTCCAAAGGCTACTAAGGGTGCCCGGTACGTCATTTTGGCACCCTGGGTTAACGCACCATTTGCGCGGGTCGAGAGATGTCTAAAAGAACTGGATTAGTTTATGTGTCCCTTATGCTATCAGATTCCCCCCCTTTTACTGAGGATCGTTGATAGTCATCTTGTTCCACGTGGTCCAGCCCCAACTTTCCATCAAACAGTTCTGGTGAGTTACAGAAGTGTTTAAAGAATCTACTCTCTACGCGTTGCACTGACTAGGCCGAAGAGGTATATAAGTATCTGCTTTCTCTGGTCTTGCTCCATTGTATTACCTGTCTGCTTACAGTGTGGATCCGCACGACTTGAGCTGTTCTTGAAGTATGGTTTTAGCAACGTTTTGTAAAATGCCTAGTTAAAGCAAAATTCAATATTCAAGAAGAGAAGCTTTCAAATAAGATTAGATTTACACTCCTTAAATAGCTATCAGCAATGCTGTTACAGTGAGCTCTAGTGCTTAAGATCATTACATATGAGTACTTCTAGGTCCCCCTTGACAGAGTGAGGGTCATTCAAATGAGGTCATATCTGCGCTAGTTTGTATTTGGGTGTCCTGATTTTTTTTAACCCATGTGATCAAAGCGTGATACTGTGTGCGTTGGTGGGTAGAGGTTTCTAACCATGAAGTGGTTTTTTTTCCCCCTACTGGGAGATTCCTCACACCAGAAATGTAGTACCAGGATATTGTCGAGTGATGGCCAACTCTGCCACAGTAGCTGCACAATTTGGATATGATATTTTGGTTATCCTTAACCAAGCCACACTCAGTAGAGAGAGTAAAGTATGTCTGTAGTTTGAGCTTAGGTGAGAAGTTGTGTGACGAGAGTTTTGAGGACTGAGGGCAGAGAAAGAATAGTGAGCTAGTGAAGAATAGCAAGGGGACAAATGGCACAGGAGAGTTAATGGACAGAAATTCGGCACCAAACTATTGCTATCAGTTTTTTTTTTTTTTTGTTACTATATGGAGAAGAGCTGTGCATAAACTTCTAATAGCTAAGTTTCATGCGTTACCTTTTCCTCTGATTGGTTCATTGTCCTCCTATTGCGTGATTTGGTTGGTTTCTAGGGCTTTTTCCTTCATTAACCTGATTCAGGGAATTTAAAAATTATGTTTCTGTTTGCTTTTACGGTGAGTAAGAGTTTATGTCTGTCTGTCCCAGAGTGTGTGATTAATCAAGTATTTCATTTTCTAACGCGTTTGAAAACACAGACATTAAACTACTGTCCCATTTTTTGAAAATCTTCAGATAAGGCATATATTATCGAATATGGAAATATTAGAAATAAATTCACGTAGGAGCAAGAGAATAAGTTTGTCGAGTATGGGAGGATATTGGATGTAAACAAGTCAAGAGTTATTCTTGAGAAAGTCGGATAGGTAACTGGTGAAGAGCGGTGCAGCCACTGGTGCTATACGAGAGAGATTACAATCTTCCATAGTCCTCTATGATGTTAAGCAGGTCTGTAGAGTAGAGTAGCTTTTTGATATAGAAACTGTATAGGGTTATAGTCTGGTGTATAGGAGAAAAAAGAGAAGACAAAGTAGCCGGATTTATATTTTAACATAACTTTTCCTACAAATTTAGCTGTATTAACATATCACCAATTTGAAAATCACGTTATGGGACGAAGTGAGGCACTGATTGGATTTTTCGAGTTTGTTGAGATCTTTATGTCGTTTCATGTATCGGTTTATTGTTTCCCATCTCTGTTTTTTTTTCTTTCACCTTTTGCCTTAATCCAGAAAGCCAAGGTATGCAATGGGGATATGATTTTTGTTTGTGTATAATGACACTAAGACTCACTGAAAAGTGATCAATACCACTTCCAGAGTTTTTCCTTATGTTTTGGTGCCTAGTTAACACTGTGTGAATAATGAATTTTGGTAGATTCTGCCCTAGTATAGAGTGAGAGACATTACAAAAATCGCTTCCCTTCCAGTTCTCGTATAGGATAGATTTTATTGTGTGTTGAAATGCAGGGCTACTGTTTTTGGATCGCTGTTGCAACATAACAAGAGGTAGACCTTTTTCTAATGACATGAGGTATAAGGACTCGCGCCAGTGGGTCTATTTATTTCTCCCCTCTATACTACTCATTTACTGAACATATGGGAGGACTGCATAGGCCTCTTTCGCTCGCAGCCCTGTCCAGACGAGATGCTTAAGGAGGTCAGAGGCGATCACTAGAAAAGATTGTTACTTTGGTTATACTCAATGTTAAAAAGAGGCCATAAATATTCACTTCGCTACCTAAAATCTTTTATAAGGAGCGAAAGCTCTTATTGTCCCTCTTCAAATATCCATGGTTCTCCGTGCAAGCTCCTGAATGTGACCAACATTTTAGCTATAGTGATATATACAAACTACCTCTACATGGTTGAACTCAAGGAGAAGTTTGGTTTTATAGTCCAAGAAGAGCATATAGTGACATGGATTATTCAAATCTGAAGTGTTCCATATTAAGCATAGTCGTTAGGAAGTACTCTCCTACTTCACTCCGATTATTTGTTAAATCAATCATACATTGAAAGAGGAGAGACAGAAATGTTTTGGTCCTTCTTTCTCATTGAGCCACCCGGCACTGTGGCCATTGGGACGCCACACCACTTGAAGCGCTGTTCGTCGATTTGATACATACAGGTATGTGTCAACTACCAGACGAGATTTGGGATCCAGAGTACCCTCACTCTCCCCCTCAAAATACCAAATAAGTATTCATCCGGAGATTTTCAGAGCCGGTCTTGGATGCGAAGCCGCCACACAGCAAGCCCTAATAAGAACGGGGCTGCCGCACTCGTGTGTCAAGTAATGAGCGGCGCTAGCAACAGGTCCAAGAAGAGATATGATAAATACAACCAATTTTTAATTTATAAAGAGCCTGAGCAAAGGTTACAAGCATGAGTATCTCCTCGAATAAAGTTCGCTCTTTTGCCACCTCGTGATCTGAGTGTGTAGGTCGGGTGGGACGATAGGCGTGTGTGAGATTCCTGAGAGACCGCAGGAAGAGCAGGGTCGAAGGTACACATTTGTGGCAACTGAAAGTAATGAATAGACAAAGGAAGGAAGGAGAGATAAGTTCAATCAACACTTGTGTGAAACATGGATTACTGTGATTGTTTTAGACAACCACCGGGTGCACCACCGAGACTGGCCGGCAAGCACTCGCACCCCAAATTTACTCCTATCACAAAGAGAGTTTAACAATATTCCACGGCACAAACATGAAAGTGGACTTGGGAATTAAATCTATTAGAAAGCATTCGAGTTTCCTGGCAAATGTTCAATGTTTCCTTGAAGAAGCATACAAAAACTTGAAAGATACACAATACCATACAGAGGAAAGAGAAGCCTAGAGTGTTTCTGAAACAGATGAGATCTATTTGAGATGCATATGTGGCAAGCCACTGGGACATATTTTTAATTGCTACTTAGTTTTCTATCATGGCAATTAGCTTCTTCCTCTTTGAACCATCAGCCCTGGTTCTCTTATGAATCCTGGGCCGGGCACAGTGGTCAGCCATGGCAGCACCTGGGCTCAGCCCGAGACGGCGGTCAGCGATGGCATGTACACGCATTACACCTAGACGCCGAGTTCCGTGTCCCTCGGACCCTATAACATCACCACTCCTGGGGCGTTGTACTACTTCCCAGATCCTCAATAACTTAGGGATAATGAGTCCTAATCAACTGTCCTAAAGCACCTGGACAAAGATCAAGAAAGAGAACTGGAGAGTAATAGTGCATCGGACTCTGTCAATGGCAAGCCTCTACTGCAAACATCGGGGGTGCGTGAGTTTTTCTCCAACATGGTACCCGAGGCTACCTGAGAGATCGTATCCGGTTTCTTGGGTTAAGAAGAGCTCACAATCCAAGCAGATTGATGGCTCAGGCTGACGCATTTAGAACGGAGTCCACCAAGGCCATCGGCTGGAAATGTCCACCGCACCACATTTAGGACTCGAGTTCCCCAAAGATATCATAGCAGAGAGTGCCAGGCAGAGGATCACGACTAGGAGGTTCTCACATACACACTAGCATGGTCGACGATGGGGATCATCCAGAGAGAGCGTTGAAATGACGATTGAATCTTTTGCTGTAGAGAGACTCGCCTCAATACTAATTTTCCGACTTTAAGGCCTTAAGGGTAACGTGTTCTGCGCTTGAGGATTACCACCTCGTCTGAGGAGGTGGATTCATATAGAAGGTCTCAGGCTGAAGGTTGATTGAGGTGGTGGGCAAGCTCATTAGTAACTGGTGCACATCACGCAATACACCATCACACCAGAACCAATACGGAGTGACCGGTACTTTCTCTGTCAGTCACGCGCTCTCCCTCTATCCCACCATTATCTCACCGTCTAGAGGGCGACAGACTGTGATTCCTGGTACTACATGATAAATATTCACAGCTCGGTGTTGATTCCATCGCATCTCTCAGGCAGATGACATTTCGAAAGTAGATATATCACGTTCGTGTGTTTTTAAATTGAATATAATAGGAGAATAGTGCAACGCCCCTCACACTATCCGGGGATAATCAGTCTTTCCCACTGATAAAGTTTGTCAGAAGTATATTAGGGCTTTTGCTGAGCTCGTGACCCGTTCTAGTATGTACGCGGTATTTAACATTGTATGGCAATCACTAGACATTTCTGATGCTGAGTTCTTCATTGTCCACTATCTTGTGTCAGAGAATCGTGATATTTGGTGGGAGTCGCTGAGAGTGCGTAGTTGACCCACTTACTCACCAGGGTTTCCTCGACTCTCCCTTTTTACATGTTTTATTACGAGAACTATGGTTTGCACGTTTGGGTTCCGTGCGCCCTGGCATTTTGCCGTTTATTGATATTCGCTTTGGATGCTGTTGTTCTCTCACTATATAGCGATATACTTTATAATTGGCTGGCTTCAGATCCTGTGCAATTCGCCATCATCTTCCAGCCACACGTGACATCCTTCTGCCAAACCAAAGTATCTCATATACCTCACTTTTGTCCTAGACCATTTATCTCTTTTCGTGACCTAGATAAGCCTATCAGGTCTTCACTCTCGTCGTCTTCTGCGTGTCACTTGGGAGGGGTCAGACGAGTCTTCAATAGCGATTGAGGAACTTTGCCTTGGCGGGTGAGTTTGTGCCCTCTTTGTTGTTAGATACTAGCCTTCGGTACCAACCTCTCTTATATATGAGACGACTCTGGTTATAGTGGATAGTCTGGATCTATCGCTGTGAGCTGGTAGTTAGGTGAGACGCATAGATAGGGACGGTGGTGAGATTTCTCTCGGCTGCTTCAGCCTGCGGTGGGCTTGGCCTCAGCCACTGTGATATTCGGTCTGTTTAGTAGCTTGCTTTGGAGTGTAGCATCCTTCAAGTTCGAGGACCACGCGGTCTCTCATGGCTTCATCCATGTTGAGAAACTTGCAGGTTCCTCCGATATCTCTTAGGGCTGCTATGAAATCTCCGATGCTCTCGTCTTTTTGTTGATCTCGCTTATAGAATTCGTGTCTTTTAATAAGATTGGAGACCACAGGTGCATAATGGGCTCATAGCATTCGGTTTAATTCTGGCCATGCCATTTGTTTTATGTTCTGTGGTTTGGCTAACACCTTGGCCATGTTGAAAACGGTAGGGCCACAATGCGTGAAGAATACGGCTCTCTTCCTCTGGTCAGTTATTCCTTGTACCTCGTTACTTTCTAAAAACATCAGGAAGCGGTCAGTGTATGACTCCCAATCTTCTTCGGCTGGGTTGAACGGTGCAGGTGGAGTATTGTTACTGGCCATTTTGGTTGCTTGGTTCTTGTCGCTGCGTGCTTCGGTCTCACTCTTCTAAGACAATCCCACCTTCGTTGCCAGTGTTCTGTCCTGGGAATAGAAGTACTCGAGAGTGGTGTTCATCAAACAGCTCTTTATTATAAATCAACTAAGTGACTTCATAATCGAACATTGCTGGAGCTGCGGCAGCCCTTTTTATAGCGGCTGCTTGCGGCTTGCGGCCAATGATAGCTCTTTAAGATTTCCCGCCATCAGGTGGGCCAATTGTAA
Organism: Laticauda laticaudata; assembly: GCA_004320025.1. Classification (NCBI taxonomy): domain Eukaryota; kingdom Metazoa; phylum Chordata; class Lepidosauria; order Squamata; family Elapidae; genus Laticauda; species Laticauda laticaudata. The sequence continues at coordinate 9,751 of BHFT01026587.1, forward strand.
CAGTACTTTATGAACCAATCCTATTGCGGCCTGTTTGGCCAATCAGATTAAAGTATTTGGAGTATTCTAATTCTTATACACAACAAAGGTAACACAAGGATTATTGTTTATTAATATTACCAAGGCTGATAACAAATCCTAACACGACACATACTTTGAAATCTCCTTTTTGTGGTTTAGTAAACTGTGACAAAATTTGATTTTCTACAATGTTGAGGTTTGAAATTACATGAACACTATAATATTAACCTCAGGTGCAAGTCACACAATTTAAAATAAACAAAGGAACCCCTGTTTTGTCCTGCTAATCAGACCTCTTTTATATTTGGGCCTTATATAATTACCATGTCTGCCTAGCCTCTCAGGGTTGCCTGTTTGCAAACTGTAAATTCCCTACTTTAAATGCTGAGCTAAAGTGCCCAGTTGTCAGCCCTAGCAGGCTGCTAGAGTTCACTGCACATTCCTGACCTATGCCAAGTGATCAAGTTGAGGAAGGAGAATTCATTGTCTGCATTTCTCTGAAGTAATGTACTTAGCAAATCAACATGACTCTCCAAGTCATTTCTGTACATTACTTAGACTAAATTCTTGTCACTGGGACTTAATTTGAGCATGCTGGGATACAGTACATTTTGTATATAATCTGTAATAACAGAATGGATAAGATGTTGAGAGGAGTAAACTGAATGATTTAGGGCAAAGTTTCAGGATCCAATCTAGGTGGGTCATCGGGACCAGTGGTTTCATTTTCTGAGCTTTCGCTTGGGCAATGTTTGTTGAATACCTGCCCTAGCAAAGTTGAGTATCTGCCCTAACAAATGTTTGTTGAGCATCTCTGTTGATACATTGCTAGGACAATGTTGGTTAAGTATCAAAGAGAGAAAAATAGAGTATCTTGTGGACACATTAGGAGGAGACCCATGATACTCTATAATGGCAAAAAAAAAAAATCAGTCGAATCTGGTACTTTCTTTTCTTATTTTATTAAAAGNGCAAAAAAAAAAAAAAATCAGTCGAATCTGGTACTTTCTTTTCTTATTTTATTAAAAGGCACAAGATTTTGGGAACTGCAGCTCACCTCAATTAGTTGCATAGTGGCTAGCTATGAATCAATAGATAACTATTACTTATATATACTGTGAGGTGGAAGCAGATAAAAAAACCACCAAAAGATTCGTTGATCCAAGGAAAACAAGGTTTTATTCACGAGGTGTTTTAATTCACCGGTGTGAGGCAGAGACGGGTTCCCATCAGGCATTGAGAGAGACACAGAGGTAAAATTCAGCAGCCATGTTTATAGCCCTAACTGTCCGCCGCGTGCTTCGTACGAGGGCTTGGCGAGCTATTCTATGCGTGTTGTTATCAAATTGACACATATACATTTCGAAGGTTCCATCACTAGTTTCCCTATCTAGCAAAGTAGTTACAGGGTTTCTGACAGCGGAGGCACGTTATTACAATTCCCCATTGTTCTAAGCCTAGCTTGTTTTTCTTCTTGGTGCACAAACTGGAAACACTTTCTTTTATTAGCAGAGGCTACTTTGAGTTTTGGAGACACAGCTTCCTTATTCAACATCATGGGCCATCCAACATGACTTCGGTTCTGCTCACAATACCTATGTATCTGTCCAAAAGCTTTATGCTTTTCATACAATTTGTAGTTAGAAAACTTGCTACTAGGCTTCATCTGCTTTTCCCTTCCTTCCTTCCTTCCTTCCTTCCTTCCTTCCTTCCTTCCTTCCTTCCTTCCTTCCTTCCTTCCCTGCCTATTTTGAATACCTATGTATTTTTAAACATAATTGTATACCACCACAATTATATGATTATGTAAAACACTCATGGTAGGATACATACTATATAAGAGCTGCAAAGAATTCGACCAAATGTAAGTAGTTACTAATAGGCTTCAAAGCCCAATTGAGAATGCTCATTATCCCTAATGCCTTTCAAACACAACCAAAATATAATCTTTCCATCTAGTTATAACATCTCAAGAAGTCTTATTGAGGCTGATTCCTTCCCACAAGGCATGTGGAATATGATCCAGGCAACAGGCCTCCTCAATGGTTCCTTCACCTTATGAAGACCTCCTATGTCCCTTCCATCTTCCAAAGATGTTCTTAAACATCTTTCCCCAAAAGTGAATGAGCTTTTGGTGGCTTTATTTCAGGGGCTACCATAGTTGTGTATTGTTATTTTAGCTATTTTCTAAAAGGTTTATTATATTTTCAACTAATGTTCCCTGCCCAGGAATTGTATGGATTGAAGTGGCCCATCAATAAAATAGATAAATATTTATCCTATAATCCATGGTGTTTCAAGAGCTGTTACCCAAACTACTTTCTTCAACTATTCCATCTTTTCTTTCTTCAGTGATTATCTATGGCAAGTAAATTGCAGATAAAGAGTAAAACACAGGAGAATAACATTTTTTTGGGGGGGGGGATCCTTAAAATTCTATGGATTGTGTAGAAAAGCCATATCTAGAAACACCTAACTTTCAAAGCAAACATACATTTTATCAATATTGTTTATGCCTATCTTTTTAGCACATTTGAGTAGGTTCTTAAAATTGCTTAATTCAAGTTAAAGTAGTAAAAGTTGCTCATAACCATAGCTTTTGTCCTCTTTGTTCACTTTGATATTTTCTGTATTAAAAGTTATTTTAAAGTAAGAAGGATACAGTAGTTCCAGTTTGGCCAAAATGATTGTGCATTATAGTCATATATCTACTTAATTTCTCCAGCTAGTGTCTTGTAATAACTACAAGATACAGCATGATGAAATAAACTTTTGTCATGTGATGTTAATGGTAGCTGTAAAATGGGATGTGAGTAAATGGACAAATAAAGTGGTACAAATGGAGCATGAAGGATTAATGTTTCGTTAGTAGGGAGTGATTTATTAAGCCAAGCTAATTGTTTGTGAGATGACGCTCAGATTAGAGAAGCATAGACATGTGACAACTTAATGTATCCTTGAATTAAAACAATCGCTTTCTCTAAAAAGTAGCTGATTTAATACAAAAAATAGGAATTCCTTTATTTAGTAGAATAGAATGTAAAAATCCATGCTGTTTTGGAAATCACCTAGTTGTTTTCCTGTTGTAAGAAAAGATTATAAAGAAGAAGAATTTCATTTCCAGAGTTTATGTACAAAGCTGAATTCAGTCTCCCATCAAACTGGTTTCTCCTGTTGAGAACAGGAAGAAAAGTCCCTTTGAGGTTTTGTGGGAGAAAGGAACAAAGCAGGGCTTATTGATGAGAGCGAACTAGTGTTTACCTTCTTTTGTAGAAAGAGTGCTAGTTATGTGTCCTGCTTGCCTTGTCTCAGCACAACCCTAACTCATGCTGAGCTTTGCAGCTGCCCAGAAGCAGCAGGAGACTTGAGAAGAATTCCAAATTAGCTGGCTCCCTTTAAAAGACCAGAGGAGTGAACAACAAGGAGCTATTCTTGAAGAATTGATGCGTTCAGGGACTAAAACATTACAAATAGTGACCAGCTGGTCTGCCTCTAATGCCAATAGGTGGCCGTGGCCCTCAGCAGCCTTTACCATCTAGATATCTTCCAAATGTGTTGGAACTACAGTTCCTAGAATTCAGCCAGCACATAGGTGGAGAATTATGTATTCCCATTACAAGTTTAGGACCAAAACCATCAGTTTGCTCAAAACGTTCCACATAAATAATAAGTGCTAGCATTCATTTTAATCAGTAGGACAACTTGCCTCTAGAAGTTGTGAATGTTTCAATACTGGAAATTTTAAAGAAGAGATTGGACAACTATTTATCTGAAATGGTTTCCTGAGCAGGGGGTTTCCTGAGCAGGGAATTGGACTAGAAAACCTCCAAGGTCCCTCCCAATTCCGTTATTCTGTTATTCATTTCTCTAATATCCTTCAGATGAACCCACAAAAATAAGGGGATGACTCTGTAATGCTTTTCTATAGTACTGAATACATGAAACATCCGTGGATCCAATAATGTTCTTTTTATTTTTCCTTTAAGGTGTACTTCCATCTACAAGAAGCATTCAAGTGAGCCACCTGTTAAGTTTCTTTTACCTGCAAGCCAGGTACCCAGAGGAATGAGAATGCATACTGTAGAAGCGCGGGAAAAGAGAGACTCGAGACCAGCGTAACTTCAGCTCTTTTATTAAAGGTATAGATCTGTGCTGGACCTGCGAGCCGTGGCAGCCCTTCTTATAGAGGTTGCCAGCGGCTTGCATCCAATGACAGCTTTCTGAATCTCCCGCGATCGGCACGGCCAATCGCAGTTGATTCTTTACTCATCAATCACTGTCGTTCTTTCATCCAATCACAGTGCGGTCCGTATTAACCAAACAGGTGAGGGTATTCCAAGAATGCTAACATGGAACATCCCTCCCCTCTTGGTTTGGTCCATCCTACGTGACATAGTCCCATAGGTAGGCGGGGCTTTTAACCTGCATACTTGACCTGCACAGCTCAGTTGTTGCATGGTCTTAAGCCGGTTTGGATGGGATCTTTGTTGCTCCTGCTCTTCTGTATGGAACCGCCTGGAAGGGTGAGTCAGGCCTTTCGCTGCAACTCCCACCCGACCCGGTGTCTACGGGAGATCGGTGAGTGTCAGAATTCTCGTTGTTCCTGGCCAGTCTTTCTGGCTGTTGCAACTGCTTGGCTGTTCTTCCAGGCGAGGGTTCCGCGTGCAGGTCGTCTTCTGCTGGTTCCCTTTCTGCTGCCTTCGTTTGATGGCTAAGTGTTGTTGTTTTTCTTTCTCTATTTACTGGTGTTGGTGGTGGTTGCTAACGGTTTGTGCTCGTTGGGCGTGTTCGTTTGTTGCTGTGCCTGTGGGAGGATTTCTCTCCTTCCCTAGCTTTGGTAAGTGTTGGGTTTCACCCCCCCTCTAGTTTTTTTAATTTAAGTATTTTTGGTTTGTGTTTGGTGCCGTTGTCATAAGCTTGGAGGTTGTTCTCAGATTCTTAGTTGGACGCACTGCTGTCATTTTCCAATTCCTCTCCATCCTCCGTTTCTAGCCGGTATGACCGGGGACCTGTCTCTCTGGGTATACTTGCAGGACCAGAGCGGGTCCCCTGGCAAAAGGTTTTTTAGGCATAAACTGTGTTACTCCCGGATTAAATGCTGCGCAGTATCTGACTAGACGAGTCTGTGTTTTTTTGGACATTATATGTTCGGGTTGCCACAGTCTGTCTAGGTGGGATCGGGAGTTTTCTTTTCCCATGAGGAGCTATGCTGCGGCTTTTGGTTTTTTGAGCCTGGGTTTCACTATGTTGTACTTGTTAAGCAGTTTATCCTTATTCTTCTTTGTGCCATGCTCCTGCGTCCATTTTTCTCCTCGGGCACACGTTCTGTTCACGTGCTCGCATACCTGGACCATTTCCGTTCTGAAACCCGCGCCGCCCGTTCGCCAACCAGGACCCCTGAGTATCGCCGCAAAAACGAGCCTCAGGACACTGTCTGCAGTGGATCTCTATCCTGTTCAATTGACTATAGCCCTTGTGCTCCAGTCAGCAGACACAACTATGAATCAACGCCGCGCAACTCCGATACACCTCGACGACCTCACGACCACGTTCAGCCTATGATTATAGTGTTGGACCAAGACGCGCCTTGCATGCGTGATATACGTTCTGCAGAGCAAAGTCAAAGCCCAACCACCACGCACTCATTACGGCTACGTCTCCAGTTGTTCTACTGTCTGCAGGCGTGAACATATTCACAACAGCGCCTTTTCTTGTTAGCTTTCTCTTTCATACTATGATCGCAGCTGCCTCTCGTTTTTAGTCATCACACAGCACGAGATAGCTAGTATATGATCTGCTCTCCACAGCATAGTAAGACTGCTCTCGCACTACTATCCATCAACCAGTTGCGGTGTCAGAGTAGTTACCCATAACTCGAGATTAAAACATAAGCAATTGTAGTGCCTCATTGAGCGTCACGCACCGCGCAGTCCTCCACTACGCACGTCCCGTCATAACGCTCCATACATGTTGATCCCATCATGCGAGCTCACCTCTGGAGTACCCGCTGGCGGCGCTGATTCCCACCCTATCGTGCGCAGTAAGTGTTGAATCAGTGCGGACGGGGAGGGTACGACATGGCCATGGAATCTATTTGACCTAATAAATATCATTTCTTCTCATGTTGCCCACCTCACCACTCAGTCGTACGCGACTTCTCAGTACCCCCGCGCTTTACTATGTTACACTTCTAGTTCACAGCATCCCCAGGCGCACATCCAAGAGACGCGCGGTCCAGCGTCTCTTGGCCACAGCGCGTGCGAATTTCATCTGTTACTCGTCACTGGCCAGCCCAGCTTTGGGCGTGTGTATACTCATTCGCCTTTCGCAGGCGTCGCTAGTCGGGTGCAATCCCCACGTCTTTCCTGTTTCAATGTTTGTGGAACCCATGGCACTCTACTCCGCGCACCACTTCTAAACAACTACACTCCCTTGATCGGGGACAAATAGTTTAGTCTACTGGTTCCGGAAAGGTTAAACTGGTGTCGCTGCTCTCGGTTTCCGGCCACCCTTTTTCTACCCAGCTCAAAACCCGCGCCAGTTTCCCATCTTTGATTTGTCTCTCTAGCAATGTCTGATGCGGTCGTTCGCAGTTGGGCAGTTGTCTCTATTTGCAGGGTGGATGTGGTGAGTGTGGGGTCATCCTCTGGATCTGGCAGGGGACACAGCTTAATTATCGGCATGCAGATGCTTTTGCCGGGGTGATGTATTAGCTGGTAGTTGTGGGCGGCAAGGAACTCAGACCACTTTGTCATCCAGCGGTGACAAGATATTAGGGTGGCCTTGTTCCCTACTAGGATCCCCAGGAGTGGTTGTGATCAATGATAAGGGTGAAGTTCCTACCATACAGGTATTCGTGAAACCGCTTCATGCCAGTGACCGCTGCTAGTGCCTCCTTGTCGAGCTGGCTATAGTTCCTTTCTGCCTTTGATAATGTCTTAGAGAAGTATGCAATCGGTGGTTCTCTCCCTTCTGGCAGAGTATGGCTCAGTATGGCTCTGATCCAAATGGTGAGGCTTCGCAGGTCACCATTAGTGGTAGGGTTCGCTGTATTGGATGAGGACTGATTTTGATGTGAGGAGATCTTTTATTTTCCAGAATGTGGCTTCTTCCGCTTGCCCAGGACCAGGTGGCTGTCTTGTCGAGTAACCTATGCAGAAGTTCCGCCATCGTTGACCTTTGTGGCAAAAAAACACTGTAAAAGTTAAACTAATCCTAGGAAAGCCTGTAACTCTGCTTAATTTTTTGGTCTTGGGGCTTCCTTGATGCTTTAATCTTTTTCTTTGTGGGGGTGAATTCCGTCTTTATCAACTAGGTATCCCAGGAACTCTACTTTTTCAGTGCATAGCTGGCACTTTTCTTTTTTACTTTTGTCCTGTGTATTTAAACTTCTGCAGGACTTCCCTGAGGCGGCTCCCCAATTGTCTTTTGTTTTTAGCTGCTACCAAGACATCATTGAAATATGGCACCACTCCTTTTATGTCTTTGAGTAATCATTCCATTTAGCTCTGGACAACACCCTGGTACCACGCTGACCTCAAATTGGAGTCTTTTGTACAGGAAAGCCCCCCTATGGGTCATGATGGTTTTGGATTCTGCACTCGGCGTTGACTGGCAGCTGCCGGTATGCCTGCGCCAGGTCGAGCTTCGTGAAAACTCCCCCCCCCCTAGTGAGTGTAGGAGGTGCTGTACACCGGAATAGGGTACGCACTCTGTTGCAGTGGCATTATTTAGGGTTGCCTTGTAGTCACCACAAATTCTCACTGACCCATCTGGTTTATTGGGGTGACTACTGGGGTCTCCCAGCGTATGTTGATCTATTGGCTCCAGGACCCCTTGTGCGATGAACTTGTCTATTTGCTCATCGATTTTTGGCTTGAGTGCGAATGGAACCCGCCTTGGTTTAAGATGATTGGGGAATTTTGGGGGTTTACATTAAATGATATTGGGTACTTGCCTAATTGTCTGTCGAAAACCTCTTGGAAGTCCTTCATGAGTTCCTCCTTCCAGTCTGTTTCCTCGATGTGGTTGATGTCCATCAGCTCGATTTCTAATGGCACGAACCATTCGAGTCCTAACAGGCTTGGGCAGTCTCTATCCACGATGGTTAGTGGAAGTACTTTCCCATGATTCTTGAAAGTAAACGTGGAAATGTCCAATTCCTATCACGGGGATCCGGGTTCCCCTGGTAGTCTTTGATGGTTAGTTTTTGACTCTCCAGCTCCCGTTTTTGTAAGCTGGGCACTAACCACTTGATTGTGTCCCATGATACCATGGAGAGGTAGGATCCGGAATCCACTTCCATGTTGCACGGCCTGCCTTCGATGCTGACCTGCACGTGCATCTTTCTGGCATCGGTGTTGTTTGAGTGGCCCGACGGTGACTGTTTAGTGTGTCTCTTCTCTCCGTCGGGCTTCGCTGAGCCACTTGCTTTGACCCTTGCAGCTCCAATGGTTCTCTGTATGTTTGTTCCCAGTTCCTGGGGGGCGTATTGTCACATCACCTTGGGCTGTAGTATCATTTGTTTGTGGCAGACCTGGTGATGTGCCCCCGTTTCTCACAGTACGCAAATGGTGTCTAAGAACCGGCACTTCTGAACGGGGGTGGTCGCCGCCACATCCAGCGCACTGAAAACCCAACTTACGATCTCTCCGCTCCCGTCGGTCTCGCTCTGCTTGCAATCTGTGGATCTCCTCTCTCCTCGTCTTTTGGTATAGGAGAAGGTATCGATGTCCTCATGGTGTGCTGTTGTGGCTTTGTGACCAACCTCGGGTCTTTTCTCTGGTGATGAGTTGGCTTCTGAAGTTATTTGCCGGTCCCTTGCATTCATTTGCCACATCTTGGCCGCTGACATCTTTGTGGCCTTGGCTGCGGTGGCTTCACATGGCCTCAGTGACCGTAATGTCCCGCCTGAGCCATTAGTCTGCTCTGGAGTATGGGATCTCTTAACCCGAGAACCACGCAGTCTCTCAGAGCCTCGTCCATGTTGGAGAAACCTCACACAACCCCGATGTTTCTTAGGGCTGCCACGAAGTCCCTGATGCTCTCTCCATCCTTCTGATCCCGTCGGTAGAACTCATGTCTCCGGATTAGGTGGGAACGGCCGGGGCATAGTGGTTTCTGAGTAGGGCCGCGGTCTCAGTCTGGCCATGCCATCTCTTTTATCGTCTTCATGCTTGGCCAACGCTTTGGCCATTTGAACACTGTGGGCCCGCAGTGGGTCAGGAAATCTTCCTGTGGTCCTTTGCATCTTTTCAAGTTGTTGCTCTCGAGGAACATGAGGAATCGATCGATGTATGATTCCAGTCCTCGGTTGCCTGATCGAGGGTGCGGGTGGCGAGTTGCTGCCAGCCATCTCATCGTTATTCAGCTCGGTTGCCACATGCTCAACTGGTCTCTTTGTCTCAGGATCCCACCTTCGTCCAAGTTGTAGAAAGCGCGGGAAAAGAGAGACTCGAGACCAAGGTATAGATCTGTGCTGGACCTGCGAGCCACGGCAGCCCTTCTTATAGAGTTTGCCCGCGGCTCACATGCAATGACAGCTTCTGAATCTCCCGCGGATCGGTGCGGCCAATGCGGTTTGATTCTCTTTACTGATCCAATCACTGTCGTTCTTTCATCCAATCACAGTGGCGTCCATATTAACCAATCAGGTGAGGGTATTCTAAGAATGCGAATATGAACACATACTTGGATAAATAGGACAGTGCCCAAGAGAGTGTAGGTTCAAATTCTAAGCCAGATTTGGTGCTCATATGAGAATTTTCTGACATCTATTGCAGAAGGAAAATAGAATGAAAAGCTGATCTTGTAGCAGAGATATCGACTAGGTTTCCAGACAACTGGCGCCAACAATAGGACATGTTCTCCTTTTCCTCTATATCGTCTCTCCAGGAGGCATAGCAGAAAATAGGAATGAAATTATGAATCTACAGCTAGACGAACAACTTTAGCATGATAGAGAGCACCGCAAATATGTACCGCGCTGAGGCACAGGCACATCTGGCGACAAGTGCATACGGTACAGAGGAATTAGCGTAGAAGAGAAGAGAAGAGAAGAGAAGAGAAGAGAAGAGAAGAGAAGAGAAGAGAAGAGAAGAGAAGAGTTGTTATGAATCTTGGTGGTCTTCTAATCTAACCCCCTGTGCAGGCAAGAAATCTTACACCATTTGAGACAAATGGTTGTCCAATATCTTCTTAAAAACTTCCAGCGTTGGTTCATTCACAACTTCTGGAGGTAAGTTGTTCCACTGATTAACTGGAATCCACAGCAGGATCTACAATTGGAAATGCCTGAACTGTCAGCAACATGTTTTGCTTTATGATCACTTTGCTTAATGGTGGAAGTTCCTGCCCCAATTAGGGTTATCAGTTGTAACCCAAGGACCATCTGTATTCTAGACTCCGCATTAGCCAAGCAAGTAAGGTACATGAGACAGTCTTGTGAAGTTATCTAGGAATTTTTTTTCCAACGATGTGGGCTCTGAGAAATTTTATTTCTCTGAGCATGAACTTTGTCACCTTTGGGCTTGACCCATGCCTCATTGGACAACAACGACAGAGAAATGATAGGATTTGAGTGTTTAATTCTTCTCTGAAGGAGAGAGTTGTAGTTTTTGCTATAAGGAAGCAGCAGTAGAATCCCATCTGAGCTTCATCTCTTCATCTTACAGTGTTAGATAATTATAATTAGATAATTATAATTATAGTGTTAGATAATATTTCCCTTTTTTAATAAGAGTATCTTGACTATTTTGATAGAGATCCCTGGTTGTGGAATGGAAACTGCTATGCTTTGTTGCTCTTATGGTTTATAAAGATGGGATGGGACAATGGAACTCTTCTGGTGCTTTTAGATATCTCAAATGAATTCTATACCATCAACCATAGGATTCTCTTGGATCACTTACAAGGGTTAGGAATTAGGGGTAATGGTTAAGTAATGGTTTTGTTCTGTCCTGAGTGGATGGTTCCAATCATTAATGATGGGGGAAGATTGCGTCCCAATCAACACACTATTAATATCACCATCAGCCTTCCTTAAGCAACTTAGGGAACATCACACATTTTTACTTTATTTGAGCAGGGGACCATTTGCTCAGCACTGTATTTATTCCCACTCAAGTTTTACTATCCTCATATGCTGCCTTTATTACATTTAGCAACCAATTTCCCATTCCATATTTGGACAAAATGATATAAAGGTCTGGTTTTTCCCATCAGAAGCTCAGTAGAAAACTTTTTGTCAGAAATATGCTTTTCAAGTGAAAGAGAAAAGTAAAATAAAAAGAAATGATGTTTATTACAATTTGTCTGAAGAATAAAATTTGAGGCATGCTTGGATAGACCTTTGAAGGAAAAAAACATATTTGGAACAGAAAAGTGATGTGTATGCTTGTCTCTTCCACCCACCTTCTTACTCCCACCACTTCAGCAAAAAGTACAGTGATATTTGGAAGAATGCTTTTGCTATATGCTGTTTTTCTGCAATAAGTATGGAGTATGTGTTGTAACTCTGCATTAACACAAAGTAGTGAAGAAGATGAAAAAGAATACCAAGACATTCAAGTATTTTGCTTTTTGTTGCAATGTTTAACATACAATATTTCCACATTTCAAATATAGCACATTTTAATTATTTAGGTAATCTAACAGAATCTATAATGTATTTGTGCTTATATGGATTTAAATCTAATGGTACCATTCCTGGCAGGAGCTGTTCTGCCAGTGGCACAGATACTTAATTCCCATATCAGAAAGTTGCAGAGAGGTGAGATGAAGAAACAGAGGACAAAAGGGCTGATGTTCTGCAGAATGACAAGGAAAGGCACAGAATGAGGAGTCAAGAAGAGATGGAGTTGGAAAGGAAAGATAAACTGGAGAATATGTGGTAAATACTCATTGCTCTTAGAGCTCCTTAACATGGCAATACCTGCCTTCAACAACAGGATTTCAACAGAGAAAGAGCAAGGTCAAATGTATGGCTTGCATAGCTTAACATTTCCCTGGCCAAAGTCTGCCCTAACTGTTGTGCCTTCTTATTCTTTCCAGAAGCCACCAATTTCTGCTATATGAAGCGAGAGTTGGGGTTAGGCAATCTATAATTTTTCTCCATTGATAAAATGACACTTTCTTCTTTCATTTTAAAGAAATTAAAGTGGCCTTTGGACAGAGTTTGTTCTGACATTTTTGGCAATTTGTTAGATTTTAGGTTTTCAAAAATCAAATGAAAGTGAATGATCTTCAGATCATCTAAATCCTATTACAGCTGAGTAGAGAACAACATGTATGAATGAAATATTGATTTAATTATTAAAGTGCAGAGTAGTTATCTATACATATCAGAAAGCAATTCCCTTTAACTTACTCAGAAGTGCTTAACTTTTCTGGTAATAGGATTAGAATTGTATGGAAATGTCTCTTTTATGTAACAGTGCAAAGTCAGATAAATATTTGGTTATAACTTTACCATGCATCTAATTTTGTTAAGCTAGATATTTCCAGTATTGCCTTCTGGCTGAAAAGCCAAAACCTCAGCATTTCTGTGGACATAAAAATATCTCAGTTGATCAAGTGGAGAAGCCGAAACATCCCATTGCATTGCAAATGTAATAAAATAATATTCTTCATTTTTAAACTTGGTTTACTATATACAGTTATGAACAACTTTTTTTGTTTTTGTTTTTGTTTTGCAACAAAACAACAGTGGAAACATGCACCCCTGCAATGAAAACTACTGACAGTAGCAGCGACAAAGCACAAAGACATTAAATTGTTAGGCCTCAAATGTCCAATGCAGGAAGTTTTAAGATTGTTGGTTACCAAAGGCACATCCAAGCAGCTTGTTTAGCATGCTGCCTCCTACCTCTGACATGGCACATAAATTTGCTCTGCCTTCATAGACGAGTCTTTAATCTGCCTCATTATCGAAGAGGATCAGTACTGCCATTCTAGGAGATTGACAACTTATGGTAATGTGATTATTGGATTTCTCTGCTAGCAAAAAATTCATTAGCTATAAACTTCCTATTTGGTAGAGAAGGGCTGGGCTGAGGATATAGGCAATGTTTGACAGATGGCTAGAATGCAGTCAGAACCTGATATTGAGAGTCTGTGAGAGCTGATGATTAGGGTTTTGTTTTATGGTTTATGGTTTTATAGTTATAGTGTTTTATTCTTGTTGTGAGCTGCCCAGAGTTTAAGATAAACATCCATACAAATCTTTTAACTAACTAAATAAATAAAAATAAGCCGATAAAAAAACATCCGATTAGAGTTGCTATGTGAGAATGACCTTGAGAGACAGAAGGAAGAGAAGAGCCAAGACAATGACCTGATTAAAAAAAATCTGAATCCAAAGAAAGGGTGGTGGTAGAGAAAGCATCTGAGAAGGGATTCTCTCTAGTTTTTAGGAGAGTAAAAGTAAGGGAAGGGAATGGTGCTCCTAGTGCTTCTTGTCTGGATTACCTTGAATGGCTAACATATCTGATCTGCCCAAATGCCTGCTGACATGTCTTGCAAAGGTTCTGAGGGAGAGATTGAAACAATTTCTCCTCCCAGATTCCCCCATGATGTGACATATCATGCCTTATCCCCAGCAAGTAATCTGCTTATGATTCATTATCTAGTGGCAGCAACTGGAGTGGGCCATGTCACACAACATCAACCCCCCCCCCAAAGGCTAATAGTAGCTAATTAGATCCAACTGCCTATTACATCATGAACTTAGCCTCCATCAAAATGCCATGATGTGAATAGCAAGGCTCAGATCAGGAGAAGGAAAACTTCAGCTTCAGTTCAGAAAAATATGGTGTTAGTAGGCTGTGGCTGTGGCTGTGGGCTGAGTATAAGAAGTTTGTGTCATGTAAAAGTTTCCTTCAAAAACTGGTTGTGAGACATTCTTGAGCTGAACTTAGGGGTAGAAGTAAATATGCCGAGGGTGCAGAATTTTGGCAAAATAAGCACTTGCAAGTTTATTTTGGAGACCAAGAAAGGTAAATTATTCCCATTTGTATCAAAATGTTTGATACTGCAGATCTAGAGGAAGCAAGAAATCCCTCAGCTGAGAATTTTGGAAGAGGTCAGTTCCTCCAGCTTGCTATCAAATAAACTCACAGTAGCATCCATGTCCCATTCAATTCTTTAGTACTAACACAAATGAATGTACTCAAAATGTATTCATCATTTTGTTCATTGTGTACTTTAAAAAAAGAGAAGGAAGGCAATTTAAAGTAGACACACTTCAGAAAATAAAAAAAGAGCTCAGGTTCCTCAAATCTTAGCCCTTGTATTTTAAGAGAGGAGTTGACAAAATGACATTGTTGCCATTAATATGAAATAAACAGCATCATCTCCAAAGCAACATGGCCAAAACCTAATATGGGTTGAAGGTAATGAAAGTTAAAATAAGAAGACAGGTAAAGAAAGGAAGAGAAAAAGCATGCACAGGAAAGAAGCAAAACCTAATTATAGTATTCAATTAAGAGGCGGGGGAGGGTCCGTTACCCAATTTAACTGGCAAAAAGTTGACACATGGATTGTCACTTCTTTTCATTGCTCTGAGGGACATTTTATGTAAATTCAAGAAAACAATTTCCCCATTCTCTTTGAAAGCTCCAGGAGGGCCAATTTCATTTCAGGAGCAGTGGGGGACGATAATCATCCTGAAGTGGCTCCTATTCTGAAAGAGGAAGATAAGGCCTGCACAGCAAACTAACTATACTGATTTTTGTGTCCCCCCCNCCCCCCCCCCCCCCCGCCTAGTTGACAGCTTTGGGAATGACAAAAATCAGGCAACACAAAAGGACCATAAACACTATAATCTCTGCTGAACACCTCTTAGTTCAGTGTTTATTCCCCCCTCCCCCCTCTCTTTTTTTGCAGACAATAGAAGAACCTAAAAGCACCAAATTCACAACCCGTTAATGGTAGTTATAAAGGCATAAGGGAAAAATTAAAATTAATGGTCTTAGCAGCAGTGAAAGCACGGTTGATTTATAGGCAAGGCTGCTAGAGAACTTATGAGCTGCACAAAAATAGTGCTTCAGAGCCACAGAATGAAAACCAGAACCAGAAAAAAAAATCATATTTTTAAGTAAAAAAATTCAAATCACAGAAATCTTTGGGATGGAGGAGGGGCAGAAGTCTGCTTTTAGTGATAGATTTCATCACTGAAAGCATCTAGCTGGCATTCTGACTCACATCCATTAACAATAATTCAGAATCTGCTACAGCCCAATTCTTTGAGGGTCAAGGCCACCATCTGTGAACATGAATCCTACTCTAGGAAAAGGGAGATATGCCCAATAAGAGAGTTTTGTTAAAAAAAAAAAAAGGAGCTGAATGACATATTTCTAGGTTTGACTTTGGGGTGGCTAGAATGACTTCAATTATAGGTCACTAACCAGTGCAGTGAATCGAAGTGTTAGTGTGATCTTCTTAGGAAAATTATTTCTATTGAATGTTGTCATTCTCCAAGTGTTGCTGAACAAACTCTTGCCTCTAAAAACAGTGCTGGTGGTGATGATGGACTTTTAACTTCCATTCTAAAATATGCTGCTGATGAATTCTGACAGGTCTACATTTGGGCCTGAGGAAAGTTGGCAATTCCTAAAGGATAGCAGAAAAGGGTGCAAGCACACACTGTACATTTTTCATTCATTTTGCCTAACTTGTGTTTCTTTAAGTGGTCTGCTGTTGTCTTTTGATGTGGCAGTGCCAAAAAAGAATTATGCTATAATAGGGAGCCATAGCACCATAACGTCTTGAGCCAAGTCAGGTTAGAAGCTTCACTTTTGAAGGCTGAGATTCTTATTGGATTATGCCCTACCTGATTAGAATGGAATATGTTCTGTATAAAATGGTTTACTCCAAATCCTCTAATATGATTGGCTAAGGAAGCCAGCATAGGGATTGGTTCACTAGGAACCAATCCAAAAGAGCTGCCAAAAGGCGGCTAAATCAAACAAATGTCA